>BEXV01002308.1:56209-68900 GCA_003118195.1 Hemicentrotus pulcherrimus
AACATGGATATACGTCGCGTCGTAATTCGAATTGCCACACTACCTAAATAATTACGTCGCGTCCTAATTCGAATTGCTACACTACCTAAATAATTACGTCGCGTCGTAATTCGAATTGCGACACGACGTAATTCCGAATTACTGCCCAACGATTTAACGTTGTGTAGTTAAATGAATTAACTACACGACGTTAAATAATTAAGGTCGTGTAGTAATTCAAATTACTACACGACCTAAATCATTACGTCGTGTCGTAATTCGAATTACCACACGACCTAATTAATTATTACGTCGCGTCGTAATTATTTACTGCTCAACGATTTACGTCGCGTCGTAATTAATTACTGCTGAACGATTTAACGTCGTGTACTAATTCATTTAACGTTGCGTAGTTCAATCAACCAATGAAACCGTTCGTAATATAGGCGATGCGAAGACCAGCCACTATAGCGCGCGCATAGAGCTATATACCACTGATCTCTACGCGCACGAACGCGCATCGTATAGATATTTCTGGCGCGCATATTACGAGCGGTCTCATTGGTTGATTTAACTACACAAAGTTAAATGAATTAAGTATACAACGTTAAATCGTTGAGCAGTAATTAATTACGACGCGACGTAATTATATAGGTCGTGTAGTAATTCGAATTACGACACGACGTAAATTACGTCGTGTAGTAATTTGAATTACTAGACGACCTTATTATTTAACGTCGTGTAGTTAATTCATTTAACTACACGACGTTAAATCGTTGGGCAGTAATTCGGAATTACGTCGTCTCGCAATTCGAATTACGACGCGACGTAATTATTTAGGTAGTGTGGCAATTTGAATTACGACGCGACGTATATCCATGTTTATGACGGTCTCCTGCTTCCATAGATAGGGTCCTCACATATATGAATTGAGTATCATTGAGACTTGCTCATACTAAATGCATATAGGCGTGAAGAAAATGGTCTAGGAACGTGAGACGTAGCTGGACTGTACAGTCCAATGCATTTGAATGAAGCCTTCTATTCCCCCCCCCCTCCCCCCCTCCCCCTAACTATAGACACAGGTCATGACACCGGCTGTGTCATAGATCCGTGTCACAGGTCAGTAACCCACACTTGACCGCACATTTTTTATCACACGTTCACATATCACATCAACTGAATAAACACACCGACAGCCCAACTCACAAGCAAGGTAAAACACTTTGAATTTGCATAATTTATTCCGAAAGTATTTCTCGTACTTATTTTTGCTATGTTCATGATGCATGATTGAGTGTTATTAAGTTTGTATGCCGTGTTATTTGTTTATACAATGTATTTGTTTTGTATGTGTTTGTACTTCAGAACCTGAATAAGGCCTCACAAGCCGAAAGCTGGTAATAAACTTGTAAAGTACAGCTACGTCTCACATTCCTAGACCATTTTCTTCACGCCTACATAATCTGGAACACCCGTTGTCATGTCAGAGTTGAGAATTCTCGCACCTTATCATTTCTATTACATTATTTTGTCTGTCTATATTATTTGTAAATTTGTGGAACAAATGAACTTGAAATTATGTAATACATTATTCAATATTTCTCAAATGCTTTCAGTTTATTGCACAGTGTAATCGCATAACCATATAATAGCAACTTTATACTCAATTACTCACCACTATCTTTACATTTATCTATTGTGACAGTCGTCAGCTGACTGGGAAATGATACAATAAGAAGATGGTTTTATAAAGTTTACAAATTTTCAGCTTTATTGCATAAGATTCCTAATGATATAGAAAAAATACCACGTACTTTTTAATCAACATAATAATTAGTCGTACATTCGTTGTATGAAGATGTGTTGAAAGTGTTGAATTAACATGCTTCAAAAGTTAGACAGGTTAAATTTAGTAACAATTATATGAAGGTATGCTCTATGAATACATGTAGGTCTATATGAATAAAATATTGGCTTTTTCTACTGTACAATTATCATTTTACAAAGAAAAGTATTGATAGGTCTTTTTGTATAGGCCAAGAAAAATGTGCAAGTATTTTCTATAGTTATGATAGCTTTCACTATTGCTTGAGAATTTTGTGTATTCATCATGATGTTATTACAGATAAAGTACTGTCATCGTTCATTTACTTTAAGGTCACTTTCTCACAGGCAAAAAGAATACACATGTCATATTGTGTCGATTTTATCATGAATACAGGAACATAACATTTTTGTACATGATTTTAGAAACGTTTGTATGGATTCAAAAGTCTGGCCATTACTCTAACACATGTTTGTATTAAGTTCATATGAATTTGTAATCATTCATAAACCTTCCATTGTTTTTAATTAACATAATTATGAATTCATATTGCAACAGAGTACCGCATGTTTTGCGCATTAATGGTAACAATGGCAATAATAATAATTATACTGAAAATAATAACAACAATAACAACGACAATGTGAGATTTATAAGGCGTAATTTCCACTGAAAATACGTGCATCGCGAATGCACTTGACCATTGGGCATATACTTCTGCTTTTTGCGAACACTCAAAGCATACTAGTGCAATGAGAAAAAAAAAATCTTGTAAAAATACAACAGGAGTAGGATAGAACATTGACATACCAATCCATTCATTTCAAGGTATAGATCAGTTTTAGAAACGACCCCATCTCAAAAGATGAAATGGAAGCTCGTATTACCAATCATGTGAAATAACATGTTTTGATCAATACCTGATGATACACATTTTGGCGGGAAACCACCTACTAATTAATATATTTGGTCAATTATCATATCGATGCGGCCTGGATAGATATCGCGAATGCACTTGACCATTTGAGGGCATATACTTCTGCTTTTTGCGAATCTAGACCTCTGAAGGCAATATTTAAACAATATTACATGGATTGTGCACCCAAAACCATTAAACCGAAATTTTACCACTACAGGTCTATATCCTTAAACAAAAATCTACGGTAGGATCAATTTTTAATATTTATAATTCTGATGATAAAAATATGGTTTGAAAATATGAATATATATTTATAAACATATTTTTGTATAATTATATAAATATTATGATGAAATGCACAAATAAATTTTGCAACATTTCGAGGAAAAAAAATGTTGTGAATGGGATTAATATTGTACAACACAAGTACTTTTAATTTGAATACATAGGTGCGTTTGGCGCCCCCCCCCCTTCCTTCCACACAGTTCGAAATCTGAGATTACATGCTGCATGCACTGTTGGTGTGTTTTTCCAGAATTTCACGATGTTCGTATAGCTTGGATGTAATATATAAGAGTTTTAACGTTCTCTAAGGCCTTTCTGAATGCAAATATTTCACAGACGCCTGTATAGGAGCTTATCCGGACTTGAAAAGCAAAATGGCAACCTGTCCCATATAGAAGTAGATGAAATGCTTGGTCTCGTGCGTCACGTAGCTGCCGAAGTTGCGGCCGACGATGCAATGCCAGGTCGGGTTGTATTTCTTGTCGAACTCTTTCTTGATGTGAGCGGCGATGTCCTTCTCGATATTGAACTTTTCCATTGCCTGTGTGGCGCACTCGATGGAATCCTGCTGCATGTCTTCTGACATATCAGCGTTCTTGATCACGGCCTTGCGTTCAGTCATGATGGCGGCTTACGATTTTCTATTTAGAGAAATCGAGAACAAGCAGGTAAATATTTTTAGACAACCATTTGAGCGACGGTCTAGTTAGTAACGCGCCTGGCTAATTGAGAGTCACCAGGGAGTGGAGATTATGCACACAGTTTGTGCGGACAAGTGTTGAATTCAATGACCGGGTTAATGGTATAATTATGTCTGTAAGGCGCTTAGGGACATCGTAGATGTATTTATAAGCCCTATATCAAACTATATCAATGCGTACGTATCCATTCCAATCCTTGAGTTCTCAATCCCAGCCCGGCACCAGTGTCCTTTGGCAAGACATCGATCCAATTTTGCCACTCTTTAGGTGTAAATACTGGGTATTCGATATTTCAGAGTGCTATACAATGTACATGAAGGCCAACATGTATATTAAGCGACAAGCTACCTACAAATGACCGGGGTAATTTTGCAGCTTCAGGAGCGGCAGGGCGTTATACGGACAACAACACAACGAGGCACAAACCTTTCTCGCTAAAATAGCATATAAATGATAATAATGGAGAAACCTCAATGACTGAGTCAAAGATATTATTTTGGGGAAGGGTTTAGTTCTGTATTAGCCTCTTCAACAAAAATTATCCATTATCAAACTCACGATTTTTGTATACTGTTTACGGCAAAAGCTATTATTTTTTTTTTAAATGTAGGTCTAAATCAATAAAGAATTGGTATTCAATATGCTTACCGATGAAAGAATTGTCCGGTAGAAGGAAATGACGATGCCCCAAAATTGCTCAGACTCTCTGAAATTGGAGTAAAAGAATCCCAATATGTTCTGTTTGACGGTCTGCTAGATTCCCCGTTTAATATTATTACTTCTATTGGCCAATGCGATCGGATCAATAGTATCAAAGTGCGAAACGCCAGAGAAAGGAGAAATATGTACTCTCAGTTGTTGCCACGGCCCCGTGCTATGTTGGAATTATGAGTGGGAAGAAGAAAAAAAAAATCATCATGCGAACTGACGTATTTGATTGGACGGTTTCTCATGTGAATAGTAGCTTATCACTATGGCTTGTAACACTATTGATGCTGGTAGTATGGTAATAAAGCATGATAACGCCATATCACCATGGTATCATTACCTCACTCAACGGGAGCTAGATAATGATATTGAAAAACTATTATGCTCGAGTCCAGGATTATGGTATTCATTGTGCTGATCTAAATTTAGAATCTCATAAGGCTCTTATTTGTTTTTTTTTTTAAATATCATTCTATTTTTCGTGTTCATATTGGCTAAGGCGGAGGGGTTATAGGAAAATTATGTTTTAGACCTTGAATATCATTTTATTCTTACATTCGATTTGATGACCATGGACCTACTGAGTAGGTCCATGATTATTTTGATCAACTTGGTATGGGGTGTTACGAAAGAAAGACAGTAATCCAAAATAACGACTGTATGAACGGTGTCTCCGAAGTAATTAATAACAAAATTATTGGGGTTGTTTTGTTTACCGTTTGTGAAGGTGTCATTTTGTTAACAAATAATTGAATAGAGGTATCGTGGTATAGTGGTTCATTTTCACTTGACTCTCGACCAATGCAACGGTTGAGGATTCGAATCCCAGCCCGGAACTAATGTCCTTTGGCGAGACATTAATCTACATCTGATTCACTCAACTCAGGTAACAATGGATTCATGGCAAATATGCCGGGGTAGGGATATATGCCTATGCTGCAGGGCCTCCATGAAAAAAACACACTATGAACATGACTGACAAAGAAAGCGGACAAAATATACAGTTCCTCAGATAGACAAAGGAACATCCCTTCACTGCTATTATGTAAAAAATATGTAGAACAGGTGTCACATGCATATTCACCGTTCTACACATTTTTACATAATAGCAGTGAAGGGATGTTCCTTTGTCTACCTGAGGAACTGTATATTTTGTCCGCTTTCTTTGTCATGTTCATAGTGACAGCATTCGTGCTGATGAGGCTTCCCTGCATGGGTAAACAAAACATTAATATTTTTTTGTATTACCATCATTATTATTATCACATTGTAATTTTTATAATTTTCAATTCCCCTTGATATTTAGTTTCCGTTATGCATCTAACTGAGCAGGACTGATGTGAAAACCTATAGGCCTTTCATATAAAATCGAAGAAATCTTAATTTAACGTTAATAGCAGCTACAGTACATTTATCTTTATCCGTATTGTGACTAAAACTGATAAACTAAATAAATATATTACATTTGTGGGCTTCAAGTTACCATACATTGGGGAGAAGGGATTGTTCAGAAAATACGCATCACTAACATCAATGTTGATACACCCCACCTCCTCGTCTGTGATTGTTGATGGAAAAGTTGGAAATTAATATTTAGAGAGAATATTATTAGGGGACCCCCTCCTTTCCCAGATAATTCGGGATCAACCCTTGCAGTGCATATCCTTACACCCTATATTTAACGATGTCAGTGGACAACACGCTGATGCCCCAGGTCGGTTTAAAAAAAAGAGAGATGTGTCGCTGTTTGCCGCCCCCCCCCCTCCCAAAAGAAGAAAAATAGAAGAAGAGAATAAATGAATAATAAAAACAATCTAATTTATATATGTTTATTCACAATCATAAAGTGAAAATGCAATGCGCATTGTGTGAAGGTAGAGGGCGCTGCATGCACACCTGGCGACAACTTCAAATGGATGGTAATTCGTCATCTTGTCCAAGTATATTTTAGTTACCGTAATTACGATGTATACCATCATTAGCATAGCGGATATCGGTGGGGGAGGGGTGGTGGTTAGGGGAGGACCAGTCCCCTCCGTATGAAGAGGGGGAGAAACGGGAAAACTGAGGGAACCAACATTTTAATGATCAAAGTCACTATCATCATTTGTATTCACTGTAAACATTCGGGCTTTTTCAAAAGAACTTTTCCTTGCCATTTTGTCAACAAATATGATAGTCACGATCACCATGATCGATACATGTGTCACGATTCTCATCATCATGTTTTCTTTCTTTTTTAAAATCATTATTTATCAGTAATGCTTGATGACATTAATATAATTAAGTTACAAGTCAGATCAATCGGCGTATAAACACACAGCATACTTCAGAATTTAATTCTGATGAAAAAGATGCCAAATGCTCTTCTAGCATTAAGTCATATTGATGCAGCGGTTATTTAAATTTCAACGAGCTTATTGATAACATATTTGATAGAAAATGGAAAAAAAATACACGGAAATGATAAGATATAAAGAAGGAGTAAGAGGACAGAGAATGAAAGAGAGGAATGGAGAGGCTGGGTTGGTTTGCCCGACTGTTCAAATTATCTTGGACAAGAGTAGCAAAATAGATTATTATAATGCTACTCTCAGTCTCAATTATCACCACCATCATTACCGTTATCATCAGCATCATCATTATAATAATGGTTTCCATTATCACAATATTCATGACATCATCATTTTGTAATCATAACTACCATACATGTATTACCAACATCATCATCATAATAAGTTATCATCATGGTAATCATGTCATCATTTTCATGCTTCACTATCATGCCTTCGTTATCATCATCAACATTCCTCATGCCCTTAAAACCCATTCAAATGTTTAGATGCTGTGCAGGCACATGAAATAATGATTATAAATCTGTGAATATGTACTCTGTATTTGGACTAGAGTAGCATTGCAGTATTATCGATCCAAAATGATCGCCTTCCCGTCAATAAGTCCCAAGACTGAGATCGCAAATTGTATTATGTTAGGGATTGGGATATTATTGTATCGATATAGAGTTTCCAGATAAATAGTAACTCTTTACAAGAAGGGGCCACTGCCGCCACTGAGCAAGTTTATAATTATATCTAATATCTCTTTGGATGCATAATCAGTCACTAACCACAATCACATACCATCATTCGTTATTTTCGAAGGGTTATTCGTGTAAAGTAAATGAAATTACAAAAATCAATATGAAATAAGAAATCGGTTCGATTTGTTCATAATTTTTAATTCTTTTCTGAGGTAACAGCTATAATCAATTAAAATTGAACAAAATCACGTGCATCAACATAAACAAAAATCGTGGATTTTTTTTTCTTAAAAAACAAACAAGTTAACAAAAAAGATAATTTTTTTGGTTTCTTACTTTTCGTTGGTTTAATGTCGCAATTCATGGAAAGATAGAACGACCAGTGTGTAAGTACTTAAATAAAATACTTTTTACAATGTAGAATTTAACATAAATTATGAGATCCATGCGTGAATGTCTGGGATTAAACAAGCACCAGATCTGGGATAACATAATATTTTTTTGTTTTAAATCATGTTTGGACTTTAAAGATGAACTATTGTGTAGTATCTAAGCTTATGATCTAGGAATGCTTGGAGAAAAAAAAAATGATTGAAATAAATATCGTTATCAATATACGAATAAAATTCTCTTGGGAGTACAAAAATAATTTGAGAATTGAATATGAGTTGATTTCAAGACAATTAAAAATCTTCAAGGGCACGGGTTGGCAATTCTCTCATGGTTTAAAGCTTATCTGCCATAGTTTACAGGAGGGATTAGAGCGCATTGCAAGGTCACTGGACATGTGGTTATCTCATCAACTCAGCTCTCAGTTAACATAAGAAAAAGAGGATGATGGGGACCAATGGTCACCGATTAGGCACTGCTTGTTATATAGAGGGCGCAAGTAGCTACAAGTAGTGCAGTGGGCCTTTGATTATGATTGTCAATATAAGAGTTGTTTTCAAGATTAATATATTAGTTTCTTTCAACAAAAAAGGAAACATAGTCATAATTAAGTTGTATTCGCCGGTCAGGATTATGCGTGGGATACATCAATATCACTGCCGAACTTCAAGCGATTCAACGCATTTTATGCACATTTAAGCGTCTATTCTTCAATATGTACAAGCATCATGTACAGCTTTGGTAGGATACGGTTGTAGTGTCAGTTTGTAAGATCACATCATCAGCATCGGACCCTGCATAAGTGCATAGTCTTCCTATCCCGACTTGAAAAGCAAGATGGCGACCTGTCCAAGGTAGAAGTAGATAAAATGCTTGGTCTCGTGCGTCACGTAGCTGCCGAAGTTACGACCGACGATGCAATGCCAGGTTGGGTTATACTTCTTGTCGAACTCCTTCTTGATGTAGGCGGCGATATCCTTCTCGATGTTGAACTTCTCGAGGGCTGTGGTGGCGCATTCGATTGCATCCTGCTGCATGTCTTCTGACATGTCAGCGTTCTTGATCACGGCCTTGCGTTCAGTCATGATGTTGATCTAAAGAAGATAAAACCGAAAAAAAAACTATGCATTCATAACAATATAAACATTGCTGGGAATAAGTGTATAGATTAGGTGGGTCATTTTATTGGGCGGCGAGAGAAACTTTTGCGAGAATAATGGCTTATTTTTTGATAACTCCTCTTCCTCCCCCTGTCCAAATTGAGGAAAAGAAAATGAAGGATTGTTCAGTTCTGCCCCCATTCAAGAATACAAGACTGATAACTTTATCAACCCTTGTTACGAGTTCATTTTGTGTGAAAGCAAACAGATTGGCGAAATTTGAAATATATCGGACAAAATAATGCTTGGACTATGACATCACAAAGTCTGCGCGGATGATCTCAAATTTGCGTTCCGGTATGCATAGGTTGTGGCATACTCTATATCAATTCACCCGTTTTTTGTTTTTTTTTCTTACATACATGTGCTAAAAGCGTTTTGTTCAACCTCGGTGCTACGAAGGATTTTTTGGAATTTAGAAAAATTATATACATGTAAATGTATATTATTTTGGAATATCATTGATTTCGTGAAAATCAAATAATAGATACAGATGTTAAATAATTTCACGGGGAAATAGCATTTGTAACGAGATGATAAAGTGTCTTTCTTCCTCGCTCGCTTTGCTCGTTTTATAGAAACATGATTTCAGGCAGCAAAATAGCTGAATTTATATATCTCCATTTAGCGCGGTGCCCATAGTGCTCGAATATGATATTCTAATTCTAGTATCTATTATATTGAAATTATAAACATTTATCAGCAGGAAATTCTGAGCAGTGAGATGCACGAATGTCCTCATGGCCTCTTCATAATGCGTGCATTGACGTGCCCGCACGCTTAATTCTTTATATCAGTGATCATGACTTTTAGGAAACATTTCACCAGATCAAAAGTGTCATTATTTTGTTTGCTCGCTCGCTTTGAACGAGATAAATTTACAAACAATTGTGCGTACATGGCACTTGGCGAGCATCAGAGAGATGCAAAAACAAATCTTCTGTAAGAGAATTCGGGATTACAGTGACACAAAACTTTCCATTTATTTAAAGATGAAGTTGAGTCCTGGTCGTGCGATTGCATTGTGAAAGAAACGGTGTGGAATCGACCAGAAAAGGTTGATCATCTAGCATATAAGAATTTGTGTGTATTGCAAGGTTCTGGAATCATCAAAATGANCCCCCCGAGTTTTTCGATGCACATGACATATTCTGAATATGAGGGCATTTGAAGAGCCAGGCTTTTCAGGGAACATGTCTTATCTGATGTCCTTCCAAACTTGCATAATAAAAATGATAAATTTCACAAATTATTTTTCACCTCTTCCCAGAACTTAATCTTTAAAGGTACTGTGTCCCATAATAGCAGGCCAAAAAATGAAGAAGTTAAATTTCAACGGCATTTGAAAGAACAAACTATTTAGAACTTTCCCTCAAAACGGAAGGGCTTGAAAATGTCTTTAATGGAAAAATGTTTCAATCAGATTAATGTTGGTCATTACAAGAAGTTAGTTATTGATGTGAATAAATGCTCATGTACCCTTTATTTTATAATATTATTATCAAAGGGGGAAAAGCCAGTCACTCACTCAATTAGGGTCCGACAGTGAAGTCTAGAAAATAAACGGGTTTCCTTGCATAATTAGCACATTAGGACACTGCTAATGTTCAAATTTCACAGATAGGACATACTGACATATTCATAATATTCCTGCAAAGTTCTACAAAATTTCCTGTGGCGGCAAATGGGACATAGTACCTTTAAAGAATGCCGTGACTAGACAAACGGTTGAAAACAATGTGCTAACAATCGACTAATCATTAATTTCTAATTTTTCTCCCAAGCACTCATCCCTTCATACATTACTAAAACAAAATACAAATATGTAATAGCATAATATTACAAATCCTCCAAATATCATTTGGAGCAAAATGGAGTACGTTTATGGTCAACTTTTTCTGGCCAGAATGAGGCATTATTTTGTAACGCGTTTAGTTCAAAACACGGTTGCGTCCTTTCTCATCTTTGTAGAATCACCGAAAAACTGCGATCATAATTCATAAACTCACAAAAAGTTGCGTTTTAAATCGGCGATTCTGGGGAATCATTTTGTAAACGCGTTTAAATGGGGTAAACGTAGCATGCGCAGTGCAGGTTTGCGAATCTAGCTGCAGAGCCATAATCATGCCTGGAGGAGCAAGAGAAGTGAGCACCGTGGAACTGCGATTATGATGAGCGTTGCAAATCGCTCATTCTGCCTTCAAAATTGAGCATAAACGCACCTATTGACAGTTCAGTCATTTTGTGCGATTGTCTGATCATGCCGAATTGCCGATGGTAGCACGGTGACAGTGACCATGGTGACATAGCAGTTTTAAGTTTATGCCATATTGAAATTCCCATACGTATGTACTACAACTCAAAGATAAATGTCATAGATAAGAATAAGAGCAATAACCATGCACTCTGAAGGCATTTGCGGTCTGAAAACAGAACTCAACTATATCCCTTTATTAATCCTATAATATATCATGGGTCAATTGAATTCTGACGACAAATGGGAGACAGAAGAACAAAAACAAGAACGACAACTAGGAAGAGAATAATAGGAGGAAATAGAAGAGGAGGAAGAGAAAGAACAAGAAAAAGAAAGAACAAAAAATAGAAACCAAAATAATAAAGAGAAGAAGATGAAAAAAAACAAAGAAAAAAAATCTCTAGGTCTAGCGCTCGACCGTGGATGGGATGGGCGAGGGGGGGGGGATATGGGGAGTCACGAGTGCACAAGAAATACGAGATTTTTTTCCCCTCTGATGTGCAAGCGCCCCTGGACCCACTATTACAAAGAGAAAAGACTGACATACAAAAGGCGTAAATGATACATTTTTCATACAAGAACAATGTCCACTCAATAATAATTACAATAAAAACGTTACTTATAAAGCGCTATTTATACCACCGAAGTCTCTATGCAGCTATAGCGCTTTAACTACACACAAAATAGACTGATATACAATTACATCTTATACAAAACTAAAACTGCAAATAAACCTACAAATAACAATACAAATGGAATACACATTAAAGTGAACAGAGTTAATTAATGCCTGTAAAACTAAAGGAAACGTCAATTTGGTACTTAGTTCAGGTCTCAGATTTCAGCGAACAAAGGAAACACATTTCATGCAGTTGAGTTTGTCAAGCTCAATTGACCATCTATAAAATCATAATTCATGTTAATTATCCACTATGTTTCTGACAAAGAACATGAAAATATCAAAATCATTACCTTTCTGGTGAGTTATAAGAATGAAGAAAATACTAGGTCACAAGCTGAGGCAATTTCTCTAACCTTGACAAAAAGATCGGCAAAATAATGTGCGCGTCTTGATCTTGGAGTTGGTCTTCAGGCGAATGCAAGCACACGGTGCCAATCTATGGGGCTGACGATGAAGGAGGAAAAAATATCTTGCCGCGTTCACAAATAGCTGCAATCGGCTCGCGGTTAAAATCCCGCCCGCTGATTGGATAAAGCTACGGAGTACCGTAGCTTGTAACAGTAGCTTATAACAAAGCTCGTAAACGATAACATAATTATTTGGTCAACGTCGATCTACGCAACAGAGTGGGATGGTAATTTGTGGTTGTCATGGTTGCACAGAATGATGTAGATGGAAAATAAGAGCACCCATAAATCTACCTCAATTTTGATAATAAACTCCTGCAGTTGGTAGGTCCATG
>BEXV01002309.1:18213-45154 GCA_003118195.1 Hemicentrotus pulcherrimus
GGGGGGGGGTTAAAGTTGTTCTGATAAACCCAAGTATACGTAATCTAAACATTCATGATCGAATGAAAGATTAAATGTTTGGGCCAATGTATATAGAGCTGACTTAAATCAGATACAATAGCTGTCATTTAGATCAAGTTTATGTTTTGTGATTGAGATTTTTAGTTGGTAAATGGTACTATGGTAAGCTGTGTATAAAGGGCACTTAGAAGGAATTATACAAAGTGACATTTGTATGCATGTGGCCAGGTGTTATTGAACAGGTGTTATGATAACAAGTTCCTGGTATACTTGTAAACTGGCCCTAATTCTGTAAAGGTGGCCGTTGTTGCAGGTTTAACTGTAATTTAGTTTTTTTTAGTTATGTCTACTAATTGCTTAGAATTGTTTTAGGTGTTAATAAGCTTATTAAGTGTCTGTTTAAATCCTAATTGGATCTCTTGTTTTTAATAGCTTTGGGAATTGAATAACTTCACAGTGCTACAAAAATTGACTGGAGTTGGGAAATAGAAATGGATTTGACTACTTGCCAGTTATGCTCCATCATTTTTGTTGATCTACTCTAACCATCAACATGTTTAATAAATTACTAGTTTTACTGATGTTCATGAAGAAAGCAAAGAGCTAACTGTAGAAAAGCAAGCAGAGGATCTTATAGCAGGTATTTTCACCGCATACAAAGTTAGTAGATTACTTTGAAGGGATTGTAAATTACATTACATGTAGATCAATGTCTTGTCAAAGGACATTAGTGCCACGGCGGGACTCGAACTGCAGACTGTAAGATAGACAGTCTGTCGAAGTATCCACTCGACCACAAGTTATTACAATTGTTTAAAAAGTCAAAATTTCAAACTTTTTGTCCAATGTCATTCAAACTTTCATTTAATCCTGTGCTCTGATTTTTATTCTTTATTTTAAAATAGTTGTCAATTAAGGATTTTCCTTTAAAATGAAGATATGTTTTCCTCTTTAACAAAAACATTTTTGATTTGTTCAATGATGAGAATAAGACACAACACATGCTCGCATTACATGTAGAATCTGCTTCCATTTAGAGTGCAACAATCATATACCAGGGTCACACCGCCAAACTGACCCTTAACTGACCGATGCTTGGACATGCATTTGGGGGTAATGGACTAACTTTTTGTTTCTGGCTATTTTTGGTTTGGCATCGGTCTAGTTGGTCTGACCGAGGTGTTCAGGATATATCCAAGAAAGTACACTTATGATGGAACTGGTGGAGATATAAGAGGGAGTTTAATGAATTCGTTCTTGTTTGTATAAATGTTGCCTTTCTAACATCTGTGTGATGTCTTTGTATTTAAAATAATAAACATGCTCTTATCATGCTGAAACTAAGGAATATTAGTGAATCTTTTCTTTGTAAATTTCATTCATGTCATTATGATGAGATATACATGAAGTGCGTCTGGTACATATAGTAGTATTACTTGAATGTGTAACTGAGAGGCCAGTATTGAAGGGGAAAAAAAGTGCTTAATTTTTTCCTGGTTGATACCCCATCTGAACGTGTAGAGTCTATCTACTGATGGTTAAAGGGTCAAATGTCAATCTCCTGATCCTGTAGAAATCATTTTCTGATATCACAATACACTTATCACACACTGGTACACTATCACCAAAACCTGTTCTGCTCTTGATGTGGTTTAATATACTGTATAAGCTGTTATTTTCGCGAGGGTTTTATTTTCACGAATTTTCGCGAATTGCAAATTATCGCGAAATTATCATCACGAGAAAATACACGAAGTACAGTACTGTAATCAAAATATATGAGCTTCAATAAAGCTTTAAAGGCCCACTGCACGACTTATAGCTACTAGCGCCCTCTATTTAGCAAAGAATGCCTAATCAGTGCCTGTTGGTCCCTCATGATCCTCTTTTTCTTATGTGAATTGAGAACTGATTTGATGAGATAACCACCTGCCGGTGACCTTGCAGGGTGGTCTAATCCCCCCTGGCAAAACTAGTACAGACGGCCTTTAAAGGGCAATCCAACCCTCATCATAAGTTGATTTGAATGAAAGCAGAAATAGGAAACGAGCCAATTTAAAGTGCCCATACGTATAGTGATTACAACTTTAAAAAATTCACAACTTCCTTATATTTAGTCAGATTTAATTGAAACTTTCATCAGTTTGCTTCTCCAATTTTTCTGCTTTCTTTTACAGTAGTTGTCTATTTGGGTCGGATTTCCCTTTAATACATAAACCTTCAGATAGAGTATCTTGTAAAAATAAGCCCATGAAGTGTCATATTTCTATCTTCAATAGTTTTTGAATGATCACTAATTAACTATTCATAAATACACAAATTGACACTTCTACATTGTGAACAATGCATATGGAGAAATGTGTATTTTGGCAACGCCTTGAGAAGTAACTTTGACGCTGTCAAGTACGTTTTGGTCAAAATTGAATATCAAAGATGCATACCGCTAATACAGGCAAGTCATACAAGCTTAATGCTCAATTTTTACAAATTACTCAAACGTATCACTGCAGGCGTCAGGGGGAGGGGGGTGGGTAGATTCTGCCCCCTGGTCCTTTAAGGGTTAAAATGATTTTTTGGAAAGTCTTTGTGGGATCATGTTAAATATATATTTCCAACAAAGAAGGGTCGGTGTAGCTAGTACTAACATAGATACTGAAATAAAAAGCAAGTGACACAAACATTCTGTGAAAGTGTTTCACCATGAAACAAAAAGGAAAAAAAAGCAAGATTTAATCATGTCTTCATATCATAATTTGACCAAAATGACAATGTGCATCTTCCAATATTTTACACGAACATGTACAACAATTTATACATACATACATGTACATGGGAATATAAAAAAGAAGGAAAAGCAGAGAAGAAAAAGCAGAGAAAAAAAAGTATACAAAAATTGTTTCACAAATGTAGAGGGGGTAAACTTTACAAGCATGAGTTTGAAACGTTATGACAGGGGGTGATTCTCTCACACACTTACTTTATAAATAGATCTTACGCACAAATCAATGTCACATTTTGCGGCTAAGAAGTGCAATCTCAAGTTGCACACAAACTCAATAGAGTGAACAAGATATATATCTATTGTTTGATGAGTGATTTCTCTCACCTTGAGAGCGAGATGAATACTACACCAAATCATGCGAGCAATCATATCAAATATAATACACCCACTTCGCATCATTGTCCATCCTTAATATACAGGTTTCTATGGTTCTTCTTTATATTCGGAAACAAAATTTTGAAACTGGAAATACCTACACAGCATTAATCTTTGTTATCTTTTTTGAGTCTTTCTTTTGGAAATATTATGAAACTATAAGCATCCTAAATGTAGTAATAACATACAAATCCAACTGTTCATTGGTGTTTGTGCAGATATTTGAAAACCACAACTTATACGTGAATGCAGCTGCAAATGTAGAAACTCCTGAACCCAGCCTTTAATATTAATAAGCCTCTACATCTAGTTCCAAATTCTGTTGTTTTAAATTGAATTTGAATTTTTTTCTTCAGACCGACGCTTACCCGTGCCCAAGGACAAAAAAAATCTGGCTGGTAGATTGAAGTCACTTGTCTGGCAAGGAACTGTATGCTATTACACATTCATGTAAATCTATCTTTAATCTTTAGGCCAACTGAAAAGTTGATAATTGGGCAAGTTTTATAATGACTCCTTTTCTCTCATAAAAGTATATACATGTACCAGTAAAATAGAAATTACTTCAAAATGATGATTGATATTACACATAAATTACACAGGGCAAACATAAAATATGATAAAACAATCTAGGTGAACGCCAGTCAATATATTTCTCTTCGTCATAATCCTTTATAGACTTGTCATGATTGCACTTTATGTTCAGTTGTGAGGGAAACATTAAAGGAAACCACACCCAAAAGAATAAGTGAAGGAATTCTGAAAAATGAGATGTATTCCTACCCTTTTATATACAATATTCCTTACCCAAATATACAAGAGATATGTAAATGAAGGTTTTCTTGGCATGATGTAATGCATTTTAGCATGACACGAGCGCTGCCATTTTCTTGAAAGTATCAGTTGAATTTGTACATGTATCATGGCACCAAGCTTTAGTTGGAAAGACTTTTTAAATCAATAACAAAACCTTTACTTTTTAAAGAGGAAAAATCATAGCTGAGAAATTATATTTGGCAAAACGAAAATAACTAATTCATTCTAAAATACTAAAATATAGCAATTGACAAATCTATCTCATTTGTGAGAAACCTTCACACCAGAAGAGCACCAACTTATTTGTGCAATTTGCATTCTGGCAATTGTAGTACAAAGGATAATAGCAGGTTAATGAAATGCTTCATCACAAAACACACCCAGGAAGGAAGCTTCCATAGATTTGAATACATTTACTTGATAAACGACTTCATATTGTACGTCATGTTATAAAGAAAATGGCGATGCCCGTGTAGTGCTGAGAAGCTGTACATTATTCTTGCTCTACCTGTATGCCTTTCTCACACACTTTGGAGGGGAATCTTGTATATCAATGGGCAAGTATTTAGTAAATCTCTCAGAAAAAGTAAAGTTATTTCTTGGGGTGAGGTTTCCTTTAAGAGTGAACTTGGTCAACTCCAGCAACACATGCTCTGGCCCCGGTGGGCTTTGATTTATATCTATAATGAAGATACAATGTATATACATGTAGGTTGAGGATTGCAATGGACTTTTTCATTAGGCTTACGGTTAAAGGGCTATCCAACCCTTCTAATAAGTTCATTTGAATGGAAGCAGAAAAATCAGGGAAACAGAATGGTGAAAGTTTGAAATAAATCAGACCAATATTAAGAAAGTTATAAGTGTTTAAAATGTGAGATCACTATAGCTATGTGAATCTCAAATTGGCAATTTTGTCAGTGGATTGTGACATAGTGACAGATTACTCTCCCGTTTGTCGTGTAGAAAAATATCACTTATTTCTGTTTTTCTCCCAAGTGCCCTTACCCTCGGGGCACTACTCAAAATACATCATGGAGGGTACATTATTACAGGTCCTCTAAAAAGAAAAGATCATCCTGAGTCATTAATTTATGAAAAGTTGAAATTTTAGTCCTTTTGTGTATAAGAGTAAATGGGAAAGTTGACCGCCACTACATCACATAGACATTATCAACTTAGTCAGCCAATTTAAAGGGCCCATACCTATAGTGATTGCAACTTTCTATTTTTATGTCCGATTTGATTCAAACTTTCATCAGTATGCTTCTTTGATTTTTCTGCTTTATTCCAGACAAGTTTGTTATCAAGGCCGGATTTCCCTTTAAGTCCTGTTCAGATAGGACGTGGTAAACTATGGTATTATTTTCAAAACATGTAATGTGCGCAACAAAGATCCTACACATACATTTATTCAGTGAGCTCTGTGTGATAAGATCAGAAATGTGAAGAATATTACTGTTTTCTTTTTAAAAAAATAACATTAAAAAAACAGCAACAAAAAGCAATTCAGTGGTTTACCACTTCATATCTGGACCCTCTTTCAGGAAAAATCATACTACCAATAACAATGGCCAATCAAAGGCAGTGCTTTCAGTAGCTTGTAATAGTTATTGTAACTTGTGAGGGCCCTGGACAAGGCTTTGGGCTTAAGATTACATGTACATGTAATGAAATGTCAAATAATGAAATTAAATGTTAAGTGCATGGCACAGGGTTGAAGTTAGGAATATGGCTAGTATATGAAAAAGACTGTGGAGCAATTGTTGCCAGAGCGTGTGTCACAGAAACGCGATCACATCTTTCTGTTGCATTGCAGTGGTAGGCAAAACACAAGAGCAAGCATATACAAGTATTAAACAAATTAAACAAAATACTAAGTCAGCTTAGCCAAATATAGTCGCACGAAAAGACGCGTCCAGAACGCAAACTGCATAATTGTTGAAAATCATAATTTGATCACACAGAGGTAGAACAAAATCGTTAGGATATAGAGCTGGTGAGTGCATGTGACATCTTGACGAGGCTTAATGTAAGCTAAACTTTTATTCAGAGATATCAGAACAGAATTTGTATTAACAAATATCACTAACTGTTATGAATTTCGCTATTAAGGTACCCAAGCGTTTCACCACCATGATAGCATATCTACATGTACAGTGTATACATTTCCCATGAACAAAACATGATAAAAATGCTGACTCTCCAAAAATTACAGTCCGAGCCATCTCATTATCAAAATGCAAGCAATGATCTATACAAACAAAACAAAAATGGATTATTTACAAATTCAAAATCAAAATCATAGTGTGAAAGATTGTAATCCATCTCAAGTAAATGTAAACTAAAATCTACATACAGCATTGATATGGAACTCCAGTGTGTTTAATGGCTGGTTTCACAATTAAATTTTCAAATATTAATTTTAGGCAAAAAATAGGCATTTATACACTGTATACAAATATATGTAACTGGTGAAGCTTCATTTTTTATATATTGCAAAAAGAATGCTACCTTAAGATACACTGTATTTGAAGAAAGAAACAAACATGAGAAATACAGGTATTCTTGAAATGTTTCTTCACTTTTTGTGATGAATATTAAAATAGTAAAAAGTAAATCTACTTGACACGACTGAGCTTCATAATTTTTTTAATCTAAGCACAATTCATACCATACAGCATACAAATAGCAATGGCCCGTAGTGCACTGTGACATCCTTAATATAGCACATACACTGTATGGTCACTTACCCCAGTAACACAATACCGGAAACCTCTTAATACCGGACACCCCATAAAATGCCGCACACAAGTTTAGACAATAATGATCTTGTCGATCGTTTGGAATAATAATTCATATAAAACAAAAATTACCTTTATCTCAGTGTTCAATCGAAGTACATTGACCAATAAGTGTCTGGTATTAAAAGCTTTTTGCTGATATAAATTTTGAAAGGTTGCGTTATTTTTGCTGATCCCTGCTCAATGCAGCAGACTCACCGCTTCAAAGTAAAGCAGACTTCATTCATGGTTATTTCACTTGTATCTCATCAACTTTTCACGACATTTCATTGAAAGGATTTTCTGCAGAACAAAAAGAAATAGCGTCCAGTAATAGATTAACACATCATATATGTGTGCAATGAAAATGCCAGCAACTTTGTGATTATCATTAACTATTCTGATGCATGCTCAAAAAGCAGACAGTCACAAAATTGACCGTCTCTCAAGTCAGTACACTGATGAAATGAAAGTCTTGTGAATTTTGTAATGTGGTTATTTTGTCTTAAGAGAGTGCTCATTCAAGCATGACTTCATGTATACCTCTGATTTTCAGATATAAGTTAAATGAGAAACACACACAGACAGTCGCTGCTAAGTAAACTTGGTCAAAAGTTTTGAGGTTCAGAAATTAGGATGTGGTGCTCAGTGGGGAACTTACGTTTGTGTGTGTTTAAGACACCGAGAGGCTGTATAAACAATGCGACAAAGCCAATTGTGCAACCATTAATAGTCTGGGAATGATATTGATATCACCAAGATATATTTTGAGATCCAAATCACAGACTTTGAGACACCGCAATTCCACCCTAAATTTGTCCCACTGTGATCCATTGGGCACCCATCAAAGATTTGCTGAATAAAATAAACAGGGAGAGGGAGAGGCAGGAATGAATACTTACAGCTTGCATCACTAAGGTAGCTTACCAAAATATAGGGTCACAAAGAGACACGTCCGGAACGCAAAATGAATACTTATTTACTAAATTATAGTTTCGTGGCATTTTGACAGAACCATATTTATAGCTCACAGGATCAGGAAATATCTAGTATCCAACCTTGTTTACACATGATATTACCCAAAATGTCATATATATATATTTCAAATTACAAATTGTCATAATCCATTGGCCTTTTTGCTTTCCGGACACGTTTTTTCATGCTATTATATATCAATGAGCTACCTAAATCCCTTCTTAATCTTGTATAGTTGCATGAGATCTAATACAGAATCTTTCATGAATTTAAATATAGGTAGTTTTTCAGAGGGATGAAAAGGCAAGTTTGATATAGGTGACGATGATATGGTATGTTCGTCCTTTAGCACTAAATGTATTATTTCTACTGTAAGTGTACATCTAAATGAACTAATCAAGGGCACTACAAATGTTCTGAATGAATTTCATGATTTGTGCTTCACTGAAATGAGGTTGATTCTATGCTAACACTTTTACAGAGCTTGTTCCATGTCCCGGTTGACTCAGCGTATGTGTAGAACTATTTTCTGTTGTGGGTTATTTTTTTTAGATCTCCTCTCACCATCCTTGATCCCATACCCTTTCTCTGGACATCATCCAGAGCCGTTTTCATGTGTTAATAATAATAATAAAAATAATAATAGTCAGTTCTTGTATAGCGCTCATGTCTGTCAGACTTGACACTCCTGGCGCTCCCGATTATTACCCTGTCTTTAGCACCGCTGCCATTAGGGATTTAGGAGAGTTGTCTTGGGTTTGCAGGAGTGATGGCGAAGTCCTTTCCCAATGTCAGTCACTCAGCAGCCAAAGCTGGGACAGCATTACTTCCATCTCCAGATGACATTTGCTAGAGCAATTGCGAAGGCCTGGAGAGCAGAGAAAGGGCTCTGGAAATCCAAACTTCCTCAATAGTGATTGACAACGCATAGACAACAGTCATACTTCAGTCTCTGGGTCACGTTTGCTAAAGCAATTGCGAAGGCCTGGATAGCAGAGAAAGGGCTCTGGAAATCCAAACTTCCTAAAGAATGATGGCTAAATCTCAAACAGCATTACTTCAGTCTCTGGGTCACATTTGCAAGGGTGATTCAGAGGCTTGGATAGCAGAGAAAGGGCTCTGGAAATCCAAACTTTGCAAGAGCGCCAACCTTACTTCAGTCTCTGGGTCACGTTTGCTAGAGCGATTGCGAAGGCTTGGATAGCAGAGAAAGGGCTCTGGAAATCCAAACTTCCTCAAGAATGATGGCTAAATCTCAAACAGCATTACTTCAGTCTCTGGGTCACATTTGCAAGGGTGATTCAGAGGCTTGGATAGCAGAGAAAGGGCTCTGGAAATCCAAACTTTGCAAGAGCGCCAACCTTACTTCAGTCTCTGGGTCACGTTTGCTAGAGCGATTGCGAAGGCTTGGATAGCGGAGAAAGGACTCTGGAAATCTAAGGTGTAGGCCTGGCCATCGATCTTTCCAAACTGCATCACCTGGACCAGTGGGGTGGAAGGATAGGATGGCAGAAGAGAAGAAGGAACAAGTTGTGTAAATTTGCGATCTCACAAAAAAGTTTAAAAGAAGGTTAAGTTCTGGGAAGAGGTGAAAAATAATTTGTGAGCGTTTTCATCGTTATTATGCAAGTGTGGAAAAACAACAGAGAAAAAAAATTGCAATGAAAAGCATGGCTATTCAAATGCCTTAATATTATATGGCATGTACCAGCATAAAAATTGGGTCAGATTTTTATGCTACATGTTCATGTACAGTGCTTGTACCAGTGACTTTACCAAGACTGGACCAAATTTCTTATCATTTTGATGATTCAAGAACCTTGCAGTACACACCAATACTTATATGCTAAATGATCAACCTTTTCTTATCAATTCCAAACTGTTTCTTTGACAATGCAATCGCATGACCAGAACTCAACTTTATCTTTAAGCATATCTACTAATGATATAGATTTTTAAAAGTATTATGCATGCACATAATATCCCGATTGAAAATAAGAAAGCTTTGAATTTTTAAAGTTGCAATTAATCAAACACAAATTGAAAACTCTGCGAGCTCTTCTCCTATTTGCTCTGTACATAAAATGTCATAAACTTTCATTTTCTTTGTTACTGATGATGGAAAAGATATCGTCCATGTGTAGGGATGTGTAGTAACATATTTGCACTAAATATAGCAATAGGGTGCATATGATTGAACAATTTCTTGAGAATAAAAAATTTAGATTTTTTTTTTTTTAGTAAAGAGCAAATGGGACGGGAGCTTGCAAGATACGTCACAGAGTTGCCAATTTGTGTTTGATTGATCGCAA
This sequence comes from Hemicentrotus pulcherrimus, assembly GCA_003118195.1. Classification (NCBI taxonomy): domain Eukaryota; kingdom Metazoa; phylum Echinodermata; class Echinoidea; order Camarodonta; family Strongylocentrotidae; genus Hemicentrotus; species Hemicentrotus pulcherrimus. The sequence goes on from BEXV01002309.1 coordinate 28,278, forward strand.
CTTCACAAAATAAAGTACCTTTAGAAAACAACAGTCAACTTGAAAGCAAATGCTTCAAATTTATAGATCAAGTCATCAAAATCAATGATTATAGGAATAAATACAGTCGATACATTCTGTATGAAATAAGAATGAGTAACTTGTACATGTAAGAAAGAAGAACCAGAATGGCAAGATTTTCTCAAGAGGTACCGTAAATCTTTGTGTATAAGACGCACTTTTTTACCATCGGGAAAATTCAAAAGTCGGGGTGCATCTTATACACGGGTGCATCTTATACACTGAGATTTACGGTACCTCCTTTTTTTCCTTTTTTCTTCTATTTACAAAATGAATGAATAATATACAGGAATCTGTGTCCTACCTGCTTCCCAAGTAATTCCACTTGAAAATTCTTGGCTGATTCTTGGGTCACTCTGCCACCAAAGTCCAGTTGATAAACCTGTGTGTTCTCATTCCACAAGGGGGCTTTGTTATGCATCACAAACACCTTAGACTTGCAGTTAGCATACTGCTTCATCAGCTTCGCTTTCCTGGACTTTGCACTGCTTGCCGTTGACGAATCACCTGCTTCGTTGGCATTTTGATTCTCTGCATCACTGTCAGAGTTTTCTCCCTGTGATTTCATCCGCGACCTGGAAGGCGAGCGGTCAGAGTTGGACCACGCCTTGCGTAAGGACTTGCGACTCTTTCCCGATGAATTTTCCTGGGCACTGCCGGAGAGTTTCGGCGACCCTTGCTTCTCGGTGGCCGCCCCTTCTTGACCATTTTCTGCTTTACGACCTTTTAACTTTGACCTCTTTGTTTTTGTCTGAGGCGATGACACTGTTTGTTTCCTCTCTTTTCCCTTCTCATCCACTGGAGTATCACAAGGCTTCGGTGAGGATTCCCTAACTGGATCCGACAAGTCAAGATCAGATTCATCCACACTAATAGGTGCTCTACGCACTTTATCTATCTGAGGGCTACCATTCATTATTGCTACATGTCTTACACCGTTTGCTAAGGTTACATCGGTGTCCTTCACAGACCCATGACCGTTTGATTCATGATGTTCTCTTCTCCTAGCTATTCGCTTCGGAGACTGGCTGTTGCTACCAGGACCGTCACATAAATGACCAGGCCGTGAATGTCTGGGGGCAGTATCTGCCCAACGTGGCAAATCTGTTTGTAACTCCTCCTCGCCTTGCACATCGGACGGTAAGATAATTCCTTCATCTAACGCCTCAGCTCCGCCATTCATCACCCGAACATCGGTCACAACATCGAGCGGTCCCGTGCGACCACCCCCTATGCTTGTTGACCCACATTCTGATTCTATCTTGCGTCTTCCTTGGGAGACTAGCCTCTGTTTGGGGATAGCGCCCTGTTGTGTATACTCCTCCCTTGTGGTTTCTGCTAAGAGCGGAATAGAATCAGTCTCTCCCTCCTCAACAGTTTGACTTTCGGCATTATTCTGTTCAGTCAGCTCACTGACTAGATTGTGGTTGTTGGAATCCATCGTGTCTGAGAAACTCCTGTTTGTGGATGTCATCGGTGCGATGGGTGCTGCTGCTGCCTTGGTAAGAGGGGGACTCTTCACGACATCTTACAAAAAAGAGAAGGATGACAGAATGTATGTCAATTACAATAAATCACAGAGCACAACTGAGGGACCATAAGAGAATATCAAAAATGTATTTTCTGGGATCAACACTAAAGAGACCATCTCATGTGTATCTTCATGTGTTTTCAAAACTCTTTTAAGAAATAAACATGTCCTTAAAACAGAGAGAGAAATTGTGTCCAGGGGCTGAAGAACCTTATTCATTGCATCAGAGCACACAAGATATTACCAAAATCATGAATGAAGGACTATCCCCCAATTCAGAAAATCAGACACTACATTGTTGTCATCTGTATTGTAAACTAAAAAGTTTTATGTTTTTGGTTGATATCTGAATAAAAGTTTAGGAAGCATAAAGCCTAATTGAGAAAGCACCTGCATTTACCATCACTGTATACTAACAATGTGGTTCTACCTCTATATAATCAAACTTTCATATTCAACAATTATGCATTTTGCATTACGGATGCAAGTTTTTTTGTGCCATTACATTTCGTTTAGCTACCTTATTTATCATCCATATCAGAATTTCAGAACTACACTGTATCCTCACCTTGGACATCATCGTCATCTTCACTGAAGACATTAGGGTCATAGTCGGAGTCCTCATCCTGCCGACATCGCAGGAACTCTGGCTTGAGTTCCACCAGGGCGATGGTCATCTGCCTGGGCTGGAGGTGAAGGAGGCTGGTCCTGTAGTTGATCTGGCCCAGATTAGCTGGCAGGAATTCAGCCAGGCCGTGGATCTTGAACTTAGTGCCCCAGATGTTGGACGTGACCTCCACCAGAGGGTTGCGCTGTGCAGAAGAAAAACAAGTAATGATAAAGAGGTGATTGGTACCACAAAGTTGAAGAACAGCAACGAATACAGACATTTTAAAGCTTTTTTGTCTTGCAGTTATCAGAATAAATTGCATTCTGTGCCAGCAGAAAGACTTCATGAAAAATCGTGTGTTGTTCTTGCCAGCACTGTAACAGCCTCTCTCATTGAATGGTCGACTTTACGTCTACTTTCTAGTGATTCCCAGCACCCAAATAACTCTGAGGAGTGCAAGATAGAGAAAAATAAGGATGTGTCCGCCGTATTTGCCATATTGCCTAACTTGAACCAGATTGGACAAAGCCTGTTAATCAATGGCACCAGGATGATCTAGAAAAACTTTTAACCAGCAATCCACCGTACAACTTTTTTTATTGTTTCATAATCAAGGGACAAACCTCAGGTAAACTGTCAAGAAACAAGCTGTCAAATTCCTTCTCCTTGAGCCTCGGTGAGTCCGATGCACTTTGCGTACTCTCCCTGGGCTTGGGACTACTGCTGCTGTTGCGATTGTCCGTCTTGCGTCGCATGTTGCACATCAAGTCCTCGTCACTGTCATCCGTACACGAGCTGTCGTCTGAACTCATGAAAGTAGGAACACCCCCATCATCATCGTTACCTGCAAGAGAAAATGATATTAAGTGAATCCTTACCCCATTGACAACAAGGACTGTTATAATTTGTGTTAGGCTCAAAGGACATTGTGTTATATCAAAACAAAATGGTATCTCACAGGTAAAAATGTACATTTACCCATTACCAACAAATACTTGGTGTATATTATGTGTATATTTTGTGTGCTCTATATTTTTTTCTGTTTGTTAGTGGTTCCATGTTGTAATACCACATTCAAAATATGAGCTCCTAACATTACTTCCTTAAAGCGATTTGGAAGTTTAAATACCGGTACACCCTCAAATAATATAAAAGGCACCTGTGAGTAGACTAGGCATTGTGGCGTGCGCCTGTAATCCAGCTAAAAGTGGAAGTCACAAACTGATTCAGCCAAGGACACAGGTTCGAAACTGAGTCACGTCTTTCGGATAATGACGTTTAAAGGTCAGTCCCCAGACGTAAATACCGGTAATCATTTCTGATTGATACACATCTGTAAGAACCCAATAAACACACACACACACACTACTCAACGCGCCATGCAGACAGAGGACTAGATGCCAGAACCACAGCGCAGCATGTCACGGGCAGTATTGCTAATGCTGACCTGAGATTTGCAGGAGTGCTTCTTGTGCAGTGTGGCTCTAAACAACATGGGTGTTGACTCATTCCTTACAGAGCAGGATGGTTGATGCATAAAGCATATTGAAGGAATGACAGAATTCAGTAGACTACCATATTTGCCGGCAATAAGGCCGCAGCGCCGCATAGGCCGCACCCCCAACTTTGACATTTCGTGTCAACGATGCAACATCAAACTGTCGGTAATATATGTGAGTTATTCTAGAAATGTCCTGTACCATTGTATAGTCATTGTAGTGTCCAAATGGATGTGCTGTTTTGACCGCTGAATTTATAGTTGTTGCGCAAAGGCCGCACCCAGACTTTTTGATATTTTCTCTACCGAAAATACTGCAGCCTTTACGCCAGCAAATACGGTATGTGTTAAACATAGAAATTGGTACTTACTCTTTGGTATCGTCTTGGGGTCGTATATTACAAACTCTGGCCTAAGCTTGCTTATCCTACGTCCCTTCAAGAGGGGTACAAGCCCCCCTAAGAACTCAAGAAAGAGGGTAAAACATGGACTGCCTGTTCTTGAATCAAACTCGGTCCGTACCATTGTGCAGTGGAGTCTTTCATTGCCTACAGAAAAAAGAGTTAATAGCTTTATAGTAGAATACATTTTTGACCCAAATACAGCTATTTAACTTTCATGCTCTTTCTGTTGCTACAGGTGTATGTACAATTATATTCAGTGTGGAGATTGCTGCATCTTATCACTTAAGAGGAAAATGGATGTAGATATTGTAATCAAAACAAACCCCCCTCCCCTCGATTATTACCCCAAACAACTTTCAGATCAATGACAATATAAGTACACATATTTATATTTCTCAAAGGTATGTCTCAACTCAACATATTTTTTCTTTTTAAACTTTGAAATTATTTCTTACCGGGTGGAGGCTGACTGACAAACTCTCTGAGCTTAGCCGGATCTGGAATGCATCCCTGCAAGAAGAAAACACAAGACTGGTCTCACATCTTACACCAGACAGAATTCACAGAAGAAGTTTAAAGGTTACCAATCTCTAAAACAGTCATGTTTTGCTCTTGATGCAAGGGGTTCTGTTTTGCCACAATGTAGACAAACTTTTAGCTTCATAGTTAATCTACAAAGATATATTACAGTTTAGATACACTCCCAGTGAACTGGAGTATGCCTTGATAAGTAAACTGCTTAACACACGCATGGAACCCAAGTCTGACTTAGGTTCCGTGCCTGGCCAATATGCAGGGTTTTATGTTAATCCTTTATTTTCTTCATACTCCCTTAAACCAACTCCCGACAGAATGCCAGGCAAAGTGTTTTATGTTGATCAACTTGATTTTATATATTCTACCTATACCCAAATTATTTTTTCAGGTGATTTTTTTTTTTTTTATTCGAACCAAGGTGGCTTCATCAGTGATTGCAACACTGTTTTACAAGGAGGGCCTGTAAATCAACAAACAAATACAACCCAATATGAAAAGTTTATTACAAGATACAAACAAAGCATGATCAAACAATGATTAGAAGCAAACAATAACACAAGACAAAAATGTAGCAAGTGAATTTTCAACCCTGGTTTAAACCTCAAAAAGAGAAGTATATGCATATCCTTATAACCAAAGAAGAGGCAATATACAGGTTTTATGCGCTGGTTTTATCTACTCAAGTTGCTTTTTTTTTGGGGGGGGGGTTGAATATATTGATGCAATTGCAAACAGTTGCCAGTTTAGGTCACGACAGCAGTTCTTGTAAGGAGAGTCCCAAATACTTAAATCGGTTCACTGCTGCTCAAATGATGTTATGTATCGCTTATCTATCCACAAAAACACAATACCGGTAATTAAACATTCTTAACACATATAACATGATAAATGTGTGGAGCACACATGGTAATCAAGTGGAAGTGTCCACTTATACCGAGGAAAGGGGACTTTGCATGACCAAACAGCAATTAGAGCTAAAAGGTAAAATGGTTTATACAACCCACAGTTTACACCATGGATCAACTGATATCCTCCATGTGAATTCTGACTATGATTATGTATCTGATGCTAAAATACAACTTTTGTATTTATGAACACCCACCCCCTCCCCCCACCCATCCATCCCAAAGTAATAACTAACCATTATCTTCATAACGTCATTTAATAATTAACAAGATTATAACAATGGGGGCTTGTGATGGGCTTTGACCTTTGCATTGCTGATTGCTTTTATCATGATACAACAGAGTACAATGGAAGAATCTGAAATGATACCTTTATAGTGAGAGACAATCTCTCGCAGACGTAATTCCTGAGTCGGAGAGGCAGTGGGAGTTTGGCAATCAGCTTCTCCTCGTTGGTGAGGGGCTGGATCACCTCCCTACACAGCACCTGCAGAGGGGCCACGCCCTTCTCAATCCATGCTACGTGAAGAATGGAACCGCACGCCACAAAGAGACGCTGGTCGTTGTGACCCCAGGTCAAGGCAGACAGTGGTCTCTAAAATCAACAAGAGAAGATGGGGAGATTAGATGAACTCAAGAAAGATAAAATAGTGCATCGTTCAGAAACAAGGTGGTAAACAACTGATTTTTTTTTATAAAAAAAGTAAAATAAGCTTCACACTTATATATCTTATAACAAAGAGCAAAGTGAATAAACATAGGATCTTTGTTGTGCACATGAAATTGCAATTCAATTACACATACAAAATTTATAAAAGAAAGTTTATTCAGTGGAGGTTCAGCCATCAGGGCGTAGTATCTGAAAAAGCCCTTAGAGTTATGTAACATTATGCATCTTTACATTTATAACATTGATAATCCATCTCTGGGTATAATTCAAATTCAAATTCAAATTTATTCATGTTTCCAACAAAACATTACAAATCAATTACAAGCATTAAAAACATATTTAAGAAATACATGTTGGAAACACAGGGGTCCACTAAAAAGCAATGCTTGTACAAGTGTGAACACCTCAAATGAAATTTAGGAATAATGAGTAATTAAATTAAGTAATCTGTAACTACAAAAGGAACTACAAAATAGGGGAAAGAAAAAGGGGAATGCCAACAGAGAAGAGAAAGGGACGAGACAATAAATATACCCACCTAGGCACTCCCTGAACCCTGGTTAGTAATCTATCTACCTTTAAGACAACTATGAGTACATTGTACCTGCCAGAATACTAGAAAAAAACTTTAGGGTTTTAACAAAACCACAGGGGAACCAAAAATTGTAAGAAAGAAAGAAACAAGAATATAGAAAATATCTATCAATTGTTATATTATTCTTCTTATTCTTCAAAATCTGTTTACAACCAATTTCAAACAAAATTCATTCTCTTGAAATGCTGGAGCACTGTAATGGCAGCTGGGCTAAAGCTGGGGTTATAATTAATGCGCTTCAGAATAGAATTTCTAAATAGGCGCTATAGAAATGCCTATAATTATTAATTATTATCTACCACTTAAACTCTTGAAATGCCCAAATGTAAATGACTTAAAGTGATAATGCTAATTTAGCATGTTTTTCTTCAAAAGCTGACATTTGAATGCAGGAGACAGCTCCTACCTGGGATGGAATGTTGAGTGTAAACCGAAGGTGTCCAGTCGTATCGTAGAACTTGACAGCACTGATACTCTCTACTGGCTGCGTTCCACCCACAGCTAGAAAACTACCACACCCGCTCCACTCCATCTTTACAGCTGCTTTATATATCAAACAAGATAAAGAATTGGACGTTAGTACGTTGCCAATTTGAAGGAGGCGTCCTGTAGTATCATAGAACGTGACCCTAGATTGAGAGTTAAGTGAATGAACCACTACACGATGATAATGCCATAAGGTCATTACGAAGAGATTTTTCATTCATAGATCATATGAATAAAGGTTTATATTGCCCTGAATCCGAATCGCCCTTCAGTGTTCAACCATTATTTTATTTGTTGTGGTCCAGTGAATGAGTCTCTGGACTGTGAACCACAAGGTATGGGGTTCGTATCTCTGTTACAGAATAATGTCTTTTGGAAATACATTAACCTCAATTATTTTGCCACACTCCATCCAGATGAGGTAAATGAGTAGCTGGCAGGAATTAATTCTTTAAAATGTTTGAGAGCTCCAATGGAAGCCGTGCTACAGCCAGGGTAATACTAATAGAGTGCCATTAGTGCAGGCATGAAAAGTGCTGTTCATAAAAAACACTGAAAAAACTTTCGAGAACCAAAGCGAGGGAGCGAAGCGACCGAGCGGGGGAGGTTGTGGGAGGGGGGATACCCCCCTCCCACAGTAGGGAAATTTTTCAAATTTGGGGTTCAGAATTGTACAACACAGCCTCCGTGAGCTATCAAAATATCTCTCCGCCGTCGACCACACACCTTGCAAAATGCATGCCGTTTACTTTTTTCCAGATGCCCGAATGAAGTCCGACTCTAGTCTTATCCACGATCTTGCTATAAAAACTGGGTGTTTCCGAGGCTTATCCTTTTAATATCAAAATCCAACTCAGCAAATGACAGATCATCCGCTTGCTTGAAACATCATGTCGCGACTGTAGTCACTGTATGCACTGGCTAACACATGTGCACCGTACATGTACATGCATTGTGTGTGACTGTGTTCATGTAGTAACATGATTTGCATGTATTAGGAATTACATTCCGCCTTGAAGCGAGTGCGCAATTACGGGCGGAGGAATTTTGCTTACGCACAAATCTCTGGCGGTTATTAGGCGATCCCTTAGCATGTACGTAGAGTGCATATACACAGACATGAGGCGGGGTGCAAGTATGTATGTGTAATATGTTAAGGGATCGCCTCCGATTCCGACTTTATTGCATGCGGAAACAAATCTAGGATCGGAGGAAAAAGCGGAAATCCGCGGATACCCAGAAAATTTTCATGCCTGATTAGTGGCAATGTACCAAACATGTGCGTTATACAAGGCTCCACTATTATCATTATCATCTCTAATCATATTTCTGCTCTATGTTTGCTGACTACCAACCTGTCATGCCAGTCTTGATGCAGATTGGAGTAAGGTCATCATGGCTTTTCATAAGTTGGATCTCACCATCTCCGAGATCTATCGCCATCACAGGACTCTTCCTCTTGCTACGATTCCGCTTGTCACTGCCTACTTGTTTGCACAAGAAATAGAGAATAAATCTTTATCACCATCTTAGTCATAAATACAACATAAAATACACAAAAAATGTTGATCTTATCACAATTAAAGATACTTTTTATCATTCTCCAAGCTACAATTCGTCGCTGTTTTCACAAAGTGACGGTAGTGAAAAAAAATTGCATTCACTTTGCATTACGATTTTCCTCACTACCGTCACTTCGTGAAAACAAGGACGAATTGTGCTATAAATACTCATGAAAGAGTATGTGACCATTCTCCCCTCTCATCCACAGGATGTGCTTAAGACAATCTAATGGTTCCTCCACAGAAATTTCTAGGAAGTTTTTTATCCTCCTTTGTCCTCTTGCACATTACCTTGGAAGTCAAAGTGCTTAAAGATAATACAAAGTTTTGGGAAATTTTGAAAATTTGGTGGATAATGATTCTCTACAATTTTGATATATTTGGATGCCCCTGTGGATGTATAATAAGCACTAAAAAAATTAGCCCCTAAAACACTTCTGCTTTCGAGAAAAAATGAAAATAAAAATTTATCGGTACTCCCGATAAATTTTGATAAATTTCAAATAGCCGTACAATGGTAGCTGCGACCCTGAAAATTTCAGAGTATGTAGTTGTATTATATACCTACCAAACGGGAATAGCTTATCGGTCAAAATTAGTCAAGAAACATTGTTTTATAGCTTAATTAAAATTTTTACCTTCAGAGGGCGCTATACAACATAAAGAGTTTGTTATTAAAAATTTCATAACTTTAGACTCGATTTCAACTGCGACAACGATCATTGCATATTGTAGGATCGCATATGCTTCCAATATGTTCATTTGAACCAAATTCATGACCCCATACCAAAACTTTGTAATACCTTTAATGCAAACAGAAACTACACACTTGAAATTCCTTCTTTCTCTGAAGCACCATTCTTTGGGACTGGACATTCTTCTCTATATTTATTGGGTTAGAAATATCTAATTGTGATGAGTAATTATATCATTTAAAGCAGAGAATCTCCTCATGTAGAATCAGAGCTAAACAGAGTTAAACTAAATATAATTTCTGGAGATCTTGTGTAGCTTTGTGATGCCTGGTCAGAATTTCATTTGTATTACTGGCTTGACTGGGAATACAGAATCAATCTCTAATCACCATTTCATCTCCACTGTACACACACATGATGCACAGATATTTCTCAAAATCTTATCACAGGTGCTTTTGCAATTATTCAAGTGCTTATACATAAATTTGACCTTTAAAAAAAAAAAAAAAATCACCATCTTGTTCCAGTAAAAGCAAAATTACCTCATGCTTAATTTCACACTTTTAGTTTATCAAAGGTCTTCTTGACTTTCAATACCTCTTTCAGAACTTTGTAGAGCTTAATTGGAAGATAATCCCCATACGCTGATAATATAGTTTGTTGCTTCCATCTTTCAAAAAATGGAAACATGGCAAGAAAATTCATGTGCAATTTGACAGAAGCAATCAATTTTGATGGAGGGAAGAGGAAAAAAAAAAGCAATTAAATTACACTCCATTTACGACCATCCAATTTTCCATTAAAATCTCACCCCAGTGCTTGATCCAGTGACACACTTGTTACCTTTTCTCTTCTTCCTGTCTTCCCCTTCACAGTCCCCAATGTTAACCATCCGAAACTTCTCTGAGGACCAGAGCAGCGCCTTGAGGGGGCGCTCGGTTGCTAGGTTACACTGAGTCACCAAGGCGCCATGGATATCCATCACAACGATTTCCCCCTTAGACGTACCCAGCAAAACCTGATTAAAGAAGAGGGAAAGAGAGAGAGGGGAGGGGGAAGCAGGTATAATTATTCTTGTTTGGTTTCTTTTTCTTTCTATTTTTAATCATTCTGAGGTTTCTTGTACAGTTGATGTGATGGGATATGGAGGGAAGTAATGAGAAGTGATTGAAAAGATAGCTTATACATGAAGGAGAACTGAATGATGATGCACATAAAGATTAGCACAGTAATTTTGAAAATAGCCTAAAAGAAAAAGTGAGAGAGAAGATAAAATGGTTCCCCCTTGGACATACCCAATAAAATCTGGAGTTTGAGAAGAGAGAGAGAGAGAAAGGAAGAAGGAAGAGGGACAGAGAAGTCATAATCATCATTTTCTTGTTCCTTTTAAAAAAATGTTCTGATTTCTTGTACAAATGACATGCACTGGGAGTTAAATAAGAAAAATAGGAGGAACAAAGCCTGGTAAGTAGTAAAAAGGTTAAAGAAATAGATGCATACAGAGATTTGAAAGGCATTAGAAATCTTTTTCAACTAAATAACACTATGTTTAGATTGTACAAAATAACCAAGAAGTACATGATGCAAGGCTTTATGCAGCACTGAGGATGAGGTTGCTAGGCAACATCACATAATGGATGCCCCAAGGATTTTTATCGCTAAAATAACCTTACAAAAAAATTGGATTGATCACAAAAGATTGGTAAATATCTGGCGCAGACACTCAATGAAAATGCAATTCTGGTCTCTGGTGATTCTATGAAGAATAGATTGAGTTGATAACCATGAAGAAATGGGAGGACTCATGAGATAGAGAGTGTGATGGTAAGAGCGAGAGACAGACAGTCAGACAGACAGACAGTCAGAGAGTGGGGAAAAAAGAGACAGGTAGAAGAAAGACAAAGATAGAGAAGGGCACAAATAGAGAGAGAGGGATACTTTGAAGTAAGAGCGAGGATATAAAGAGAGATAGGAGGGAGAAAAATACATTACAGAGAAAGATCAGACATACAGATACGGAGACAGAGATAGAGAGAGAGATAGACAGACAGAGCCAGGTAGACAGAAAAAGAACAGACAAGATATAGAGATAAAAATAAGGCAATAGGGTAAGAAATAGAGAGATGGGGTGAAAGAGAAAGAGACTTCTAATAATGGGAGACTTGGACGGTGAGATCAGAGTGAGAGAAAGAGAGAGAGAAAGAGAGAGAGAGAGCAAAAGAGTGAAAGAAAGACAGGCAAACAGAGAAACTTAGAGAGACTAAAAGATGAGAAAGAGCAAGACAGAAACAAAAAGGAGAACTGAGAAGCAAAAAACAAAAACAAACAAACAAACACAAAATGAAAAGAAGAAACATGTAAATTGGGATAGAGGGAAAAGAGGTTGTGATTGTGAATCGTATATATATACTCTTCAAGAAATCCTGCTTTGGAAGTTTTTCTTCCAAGCTACTAAGCCAGGGAATATGCTTCTGCTCTATTTGTCATCAAAATAAGGCAAACAAACAAGCAAGCTAGGAGAAATCTGATCTCCATCTCCTCCGGGCTTGTAGTGTCTGCATTGATGTCGAGCTTGAATTCTTTCTAACAAGGGTGTACCTAACAACTGTACATGTAAACTCTTATCTGCAGAGAAGCTTCAATATGAAAACAGAATGCTACACACACACAAACACAAGATTCAGTGTATGGGGAAAAAAGGCAAGATGAAACATTTCTTTTTACCAGTAGTCATAATCACGATATACCACTAGTCAATGTACAACAGCAAAGATGAAGTTGACAAGGATGCATTTGACAAGGATGCATTAAACACAAACTTATGTTGACACAATCATATGGTATGTTTTGGAATATACATGAACATGTAAATTAATGATTAATTCCATCTCAAAGGCTTTTCTTTCAATCATCGCAATATGGTACCTGAATACAAAGTACAAGCATGCATTTAAGAACATTAATGTATATACCTAAGCTCATAGTAATCACCCTTCTGGCGCTGAATACACAATATCACTAATGGAAAGCGGAGCCGAAAACTATCTAGTGATGAATCTTTATTTGGAATTGATTAACAAATAATGAAAAATATGACAAAAGTAAAAAATAAAAAAAAAGATTTTGCTCTTTTTTGCATTCGTTTTGAAAATTATGAATTTACTGATAAGGGTCTAAAAAAGTCATGTCCAGCAATATTATCAACATTGTAAGGGAAAAGTGATCCCAACCGATTGTATGATATTTTGCCTTGCTATTGAGGCAATCATCTTACATCTGAGGAGCTCCTGCTTTTGGAAAAACAGCTGTAAACCCATACATGTATGTGTCAATGTTGGACTTTTAATATGGACTCTTATTTTCAGCTCCAGCACATTGCATTCTGTCGCTGAATCTTGAGATTACAATGTCTCTGGGATTCTGGGATTCTTGGATTATAATAATTCCTTGATCAAAACACGCATACATACATGATGCTTACCTGTTTATCATCTGGTGCCCATGCTCCACATAGCAGTTTGGCATCCAGGTCAAGAAGAGATGACCAGTAGCGTTGACCGGTCACTGAGCCTACCAGGACGAAGCCATCCTTGTAACAGATGAGAGCCATTCGGCCATCATGACTCCAAGAGAAATCACTCACCTGTCAACACAAGTAATGTGAACAACGGAAATGAAGAAGTTGATCAAAAAGCTTTTGAAACGGAGCACAGAATACAAATGATCTTTCAAGGTTATGCATCAGTCACACCTTTGCATATTTGGCTTGCGTATTGCTGCGTATTTATGGCAAGTCGGTTTAACATTTATTCCTATTTCTTGATATCAAGAAATGATTTTCTGTTGGAAAGCAATGGCAATTTTTGATATCATGAATTTGATTTCTTGAACTCAGGAATTCAATTCTTGATATCAAGAAATAGGAATAAATGTTAAAAACGGCTTGCTATAAACATGCAGCAATACGCAAGCCAAATACACAAAGGTGTGACTGAGGCATAATATTCTGCATAGTGGTGTATTTCACCATGTGTTTAGTCCTGAAAAGGACTGTGGGGTTTGAAGGGGGTAGAAAGAAAGTGAGAGAGAGGTTTCGTCCTATGAAGGACTACTTGGTATGTATGGATAGAGGTAGATAAATTAACAGAAGTATCCTTTCATGAGAGGAGTCCCGAACAAGAAAATCAGGCTATGAATGCAAAGAGAAATCAAGGATTGACTCTGTACCCATGCAGCAGAGATTCAAGATTAAATGAAAACACATGCATTTATAATTGGACACCCCGGGGTATCCATCATTATGCAGGGTCTGGATGTGGCATGTACTTTCTGTCACATCACGAGGGCAGTGTATATGAGCACCAGCACCCCTAGTGCGGACTCAAGGGATTGAAGAGATTCGATCCGACTTGACGACAGTGACCGTGATTCGATTGGTAGACGCCAGCAGAGGCGAGTTCACAACGCGCTACTATGGACACGTTTTACCAATTAGAATAATGGTACAATCTCTACAATGGAATGGTGTGGCTGGTATAATGTGAAGTGGTCGTTATTGGTCAGTATCATGCCCAGAGGAGCAATAACACATTGGCTACAATCATTAGCAATATTGATAAGTGGAAAGATTGGAGAGGAGAGGAGAGGAGAGGAGAGGAGAGGAGAGGAGAGGGAGGGAGGGGGAGGGGGAGAGGAGAGGGAGGAGGGAGAGAGAGAGTGCATATAGCTGTACAGGTTAGAGAAAGATAATCAAAATGTATCTAGAAAGAGAGAGGGTAACAAAGAGAGAGAGAGAGAGAGAGAGAGGGAAGGGGATGGGTAGTAGATGAAGGTACAGAAAAGAGAGAAGATATGACATGGAGAACCAAGAAAGCAAGAGGGTGTGAGAGAGAGAGAGAGACTGAGTGAGATAAGGAAAACATATAAGTATTTGAACAGAGAGATAGAGAGAGAGAGAGAGAGAGAGAGAGAGGGGGGGAGAAAGAGAAAAAGAGAGACACACACATACACACACACACACAAAGGGAGAGGGGAAGGTATATCATCAATTAGATTAGCACAGAAGGTGAGAAACAGAGATTACAGGAAAGAGAGACAATGGAATAAACAGAAAAAAAGGAAAGAATGAAATTGAGGGAGAGATGCGAGAAGGGTAGAGACTCTAAGGCAGAGAGGAAAGCAACCAAAACAAATTACAAAAAGAGAAGAAACAAAAAGAAGAGGAAATGGAGAGGAAAATTATAGTAATTAATATGAAATTATGTTTTAAAAATTAACAACACAAAAATTTCAACAAGTTTCTGCAATCTAACAGGACTGGACTAAAAAGGTGCATTTTATTCTAAAACATTGGGTCTTTCTAAATCTGTATTTTAGCTCAATAAAAAAAATCTAAATATACACCGACGCTCAGAATAATTGAAGAAAGAAGAAAACAGGTGAGATGTCATTAATATCAAGTACATATATAGACAAAGACAGGAACGATATCTATATTGTGCTCATATACAGTATGATTATGGCTACAGAGACTGAGAGAGAGAAAGGGGGAGGGGGAGAAGGCTGCAAATTACCTTCCAAGAGCCAGATGGGCATTAATAACTCATGAGTAAACGCCCTTCTTGCCCTCGGCAGACAAGAAATGCCTCCTACAACGAACATGTAGGTGTGAACCAGATTTAGGGAAAACCCCTGCTGTTGTAAACACTTGATGAAATATGTACAAGATGTATAGATATCTTTCAGAATCAGTATTCCCTTGATATTTAGCTTGATTTAAACCGGATACACATTTACATTCCCACTGGAAATCAAGTAGAACAAATCAATATGTTTGTGAATTATTTACAAGCAAATCTTTGATTTGAGTGCACCACTTCTGCTTCCTCCCTGCTTTCTTGGATGTAGTCTGTTAAAAGGCAGAAGGGTTTTGGCTCAATGTCCAATGATATGCATAAATGCCCTTCTGGCTCTCATCAAATAATCATTTTATTCTTTTGAAATACTTCCAAGTGAAGCTTATATTTCCAATCTAAATGTCATTTTCTTTTTAGAAAACAAAAGACAATAAAAGACGATGTTTCCCAAAACTTTGAAAACGGGTCTCATCTACATGTAGATGAATCCCATTAATACCAGCAAGGAAGATAATTCTTTTTCTCCTTTTCTAGGAGGATATTTTGGTTTTTCATGCTCAATCTCATGTATTCGAGTTTCTTCATTCAAAGAACCTGAACAAGGTTTAGTATCCTGGACAGCGAGATGCAAAAGATACCTCACAAATCCCTTAAAAGCAACATTTTTTGGGGGGATAATGGATCCTGCCAATTTCTGTTAGTCAGAATAGCAAGATATATTTGTCTGCATAGAGCCAATATGGCATTAACTCATATACTTTTGCAGGGACCTAGCGCTTTTCTGACTCAGTTTAATCTGTTTGGAGCAAGAAGGGAATTAATGCATATAATTTGGAGGAGACTTGGTGCTTTTCTAGCTCTGAAATTAAAACAAAAAGATGGAAAGGTTCACTGGTTGCGTAAAAGTATACTTACTAAATCACACATTTTCTCTTTTATCCATAGGTGGTATTCTGAACCCTGTGTTATCTCTAATATTGTTGTATCTTTGGAGATAAGATAAAGTTAGTATTCTGAACATTGTTGTAACTTTTGTGTTATCTTTTGTTGTATCTTTTCTCTTATCTCATTGGCCGCGCCTGCGCTCATAGTTTAGTGCGCTTGTAATTGTGCATATTATTAATAAAGTGGCATTTAATCCTCATTTGCATATGCGCACGAGAGATAATATCTCGAGATAATTGGTATTCTGAAAGTTGTTGTATCTTTTATATTATCTTATCTTGCATGGTATTTACAACAATATTTACAACAGGTAGGGGGTTGTTGTATCTTTCGTGGTGATATAATGGCGGCAATATTTCTTGCCCATAACCAACTCCGTGCCAATAGACAAGTCGGAAGAAGATTGTGTGTCGACTGGAAACATCACAGATGAGAACTTTCTAAGATATTTCATGCTAGGATATGACGATTTTAGTGCTCTCATCTTAACCAATATAGTGAAAGCGTGATTTGTCTTCATGATTCACATGCCACAGCGCATAATGATGGCGCGCGTATTAAGTGCTCAAATAACTAATTACGCCCAAGATTAGTATGCGCTAGGTGCATCTTCAGATATGGCATTAAGTATTCCTATTGGTTGACCTACTTATCATGCTTATATAAAACAGATTTTGATTGGAAGGGTCCATAGAAATGGGCGTGTCAACAGTGGTAAAAGATAAGATAGAGGCGGTCCTTCA
>BEXV01002310.1:31353-52988 GCA_003118195.1 Hemicentrotus pulcherrimus
TTGGTCACCTGTTGCTTAACATTGATATTCAAGTAAGCTGGGTGAATTAAATACACCCCCCCCCCCCCCAACCCCCCTCATTATTACATTATAGGAGATTGAAATCTGAAACCATACTGTTTGGAGTCAGAAGGGCGTTACTCCGTATCATTTCATACAGAGTTAACGCCCTTTGGGCTTCAAACAATTCTGATACAAGTAATGCTTCAGAACAGGTTGAAAAGATACCTACAAAGAGAATGAGAGAGAGAAAGAGAAAGAGAGAGAGACTGAGAGAGAGAGAGAGAGAGAGAGGGGGAGAGAAAGAGAGATGGATAGAGAGACTGAGAGAGAGAGAGAGAGAGAGGGCGGAGACAAAAAAAAAATAAGATAGAGGGAGACACAAGATAAGGGAGAGAGAGAGAGAAGGGGATGAGAGGGGAGACAAAGAGTGAGATAAAGGGAAATAAAAAGGTACAATGCCACGCCCCTTACCTGCATGCATTGGTATAAAGAAGATGGGTATCTCAATCAGGAATTGGAGCGCGAGGAAGTCGTAGGGGTGCATGGCTACGGCTCCGAAAGGGGTGGGGCACTTGAAACGGTGGTGGAGTTTATGGTAGCGCTTGTACCAAGGAGGAAAATGCATGGCCTTGTGAGAGTAATAGGCAGCAGCTTCGTTGTATACGTAGTTTACGGGAATGGAGAGTAGAAAGTAGACCCAGCCATAGTCCGATATGTTGTAATAAAGTTTGGTCTCCCCTCCGTTCATGATGTATGTTACGAGGATGCCTGGCAAAAGAGAAACAAAAGAATTGATAGAAAGATAGGGGGAAATTAGTGTTAACCATTAGAGACATGTTAGGTCGTTCCTGATTTTAAAGTAACCTTTTATGTGACACTATTCAAAGTAAAATAAATGCACATTCTCAGATATGCTCTTTAAAAATCATATTGTCTGCTGTTATAAAAGTATACAACCTTTGCTGTTTTATGACTATTTTGCATGTTGTTTCGATGGCAAAGAGATGTTTGGCATTGTCATTGTCATACATGTGTGGAGGTAGTCTAGAATCTGGCCTATTTGATATATGCAACCTGCCCCAATTACATGCTGCCAGCCGTAGATGGCGAAATCCTCGTATTAGAACTCCCGGCGAAAAAAATGGTTCTCAGGCTGGGCTGGTGAGCATAATTATGAGTTCGTTGGTAACGCCACCTTCGGCGAATGACCCAAGACATAATTCAAGAAAATGTTTGTGATAATGATCTCAGTATAGGACTGCCTTAGAATAATTTCAAATCAAAGTAATTGAATTACCTGAAAGCACCGATCCAATTGCCATGTTCATCGACCCTAACCTGAACTCAAGCCGATCATCTTCTGGAGTTAGAAAGCGATCAGGCTGGCACTTCCATTCCGCCGCTCTGTTACGTCTCTGGACGTAGAAATGCCACTTCAACCATCCTCCCACACCATACAGAATCACAAAACCTCCAAGCATAGATTGGAGGACGTAGAACCAAACACCCTGCAAAGAAAAAGCGTTGTAGAAATTGATAATAACAAATACGGATTTATAAAGAGTGTAATACGAAATATCGCGTCTCTAAAGCGCTTTACAAATCATTAACCCGGTAGGATGATTCATTCACTCACAATGTGCACCATCTCCACTCCCTGGGGAGTATTCCTACCGTATGGTCACCGTGAGGGCATATGGCAATTACTTTCACAAAGGCTTCGTCATCCTACAAGGTCTCCATTTCTCTCCTGGGTATATGGAGTGATTATGATGATGAAGACGAAGACGACGAAGACGACGATGATGATGATGACAATGCCGATGAAGAAGATGATGATGACGACGATGATGACGGCGATGATGATGATTACGACGAAGATGACGATTATAAGGACGACGACGATGATTACGACGACAGTGACGATGATGATGATGATTATGAAGACGATGATGACGACGACGCTGATGCTGACTACAAAGACGATGGCCACGACGAAGACAACCGACCATGATGACGACGATGAGGATGACGATAATGATGACGATGATGAAGATGACGATGAGGATGATGATGATGATGAAGATAATAATGATAATAATAATATTTCTTAAGTCTGTAAGACTTGACACTCCTGATGCTTCACAATTATTACCACGCCTACCGGCCTTAGTATGGCTGAGGTTATGTTCCTTAAGCATTTCATGGAATTCATTCCTATCAGAATAAAATTAAAATCTGCATCATCCAATGAAGTTATCGAAATATTTTCTTGCAAGGGAGTCGTTTGTCGGAGCAACGCCATCCTTTTATTGTAATTATCAAGTTTCTTCCGTGAGAAAATTGTCCATCTGTGACTACGTTATCTTTGACTAACCTGCATATGGTATCGTTCCAGGAGGTTTTCATATTGTACGGTACTACCATTCTCAGCGGCTCCCCGGTCAAGAGCCGGTAGCGACGCCTCTGGGATGAGTGGTTCCCCGTACCACAGCTTCTGAATCTGAACGTAGAATAACAGCCAATCACCTGTATAGAAGAGAAGTATTTAGTATTAATATCATAATTAATTCTTAGACTACAGCGGCTGAAGATGATTTATTTTCTTCTCAAAATCCTTTAACTGTATTTGGAATTTCGTTAAGATTACTTTATGATAACACGATCTTACAGACTTTCAATCTAAAGCCCCCATCACACCAAACTATAGTTCTCATTACGTTCTGGAACCGTCCTATAAAATCGTGAAACGGGTTGTGGTCGGGGTAGAACGTGTAAATAATGTCTATAATACGGTCCTAGTTCGTTCATAAACAGCCCTGAATACATCCATCTCGTCTGTACCCCTGTCCACAGTCAGTTCATATCAAGTTCAGATCGGGTAAATTTGCCATTTCAAGGCAGTCCAAGCCAGTCTGCAGTCAGTTTAAACCCCTTATTAACTAGTTCTACCTCGTTCCTTATACTTCCAAACCCATTCTAACTATTTCGTAGCTTGTTCTACCTAGTGTGTAACCAAACTACCCCGTTCAGACACAGTTCAACTCGTCCTCAGCTCGTTCTTATGCTTTCGAATCACGTCCTGGCTCAATGGCTATAAAACGCCATTCCCAGCCCGTCCATGAAGTTCTTAAACAGATCGCAAACAGTTGCTACTACGTTCAACTCCGTTTGCTCACAGGTGAAATGTTGCAGAATGCATTGTTTTTCCTTCAAAATACAATCCATCCTCTAAACAAATGACGAAATTATCTATTGATATAGACAATGTATTTTACAATAATTTACTTGTTTTTATGGGTTTATATTAGTCATAATAGTCATGATATAGTCATATGAAAATATTACAGTGTTGTTTACAATAATGACATTTTAAAACTGTTAGTAATGCATGAAGTCTGAAGTTAAAAGGAGTGGAGAAAAAGCTAGATGGTGTAAAGCGTCGTAAATACGCAGTAGTGGGAAAAGGCCTATATTTTGTGTAATGAATTTATTGCAGAAAAAATGAATACAGAAAATGCTTAAAGCTGTATTTCAACAATCATTTTCCAATAAATTTTTAAACTAATTACAGGCATGTCAATTTAGTTGCAAGATTGGCAGTTCTGGTTCGAAAAAAGGATAATGCATGTTTTATTGTCCTTAGTGTAACATATCCCAAACGGAGAACTGGGACGCACGGCAACCCGAATCTGACAGTTCGTTTGAGCTTTAGTAGATCATTGTTTGCTCTCTAAAAAGTTCGTATACGTCTTACAAGTAGACGAATATGTGCGTCTGATTGGGTATGTTTGCACTACAGTAAGCAAGGCTATTTATAAGGTTCATCGAACTCTAAAAAGATCATTGAACCCGATAAAAGTTTCCAGCCAGATGTCTGAGAAAGGTCGAATGAAATCAAATTTGATCTCAGAAAAACGTTTTTGAGACGCCATTATGGGATAAATTGTAACGGGTGTTTCCAGAACTCGTGTGCGAGGTTTCATTTTGTAATTAACATGCTTGTAATTTCTTGAAAGTCAAATATTGTTTGGCCTAGATCTAGTTGATATCAGGGAAAATGATAAGGATTTGATTAAATCGTTCTTAAAATGATTTTATTGTTCCTTTCATTTCGATTGTCGAAGCGTTGCTAATTTATCTGATGGATTTTAATCGTTTCCTTTAACTCTTTTTATAATGATTTGATATTGTTGCTATAAGAATGAATTACACTGTTGCCAATAAAGTCTGAGTAATTGTTTCCCCTCTTTTCATGAAACTGTTGCGACGTTACATTATTTATTCTTGCTATAATGCTTATACCTTCTCAGAACGTTATTGATCAATTGAAAAGAGATTGATCAATAAAGCTATGATAAGATTTAATAAACTTTGTCCATCAAGAATAACTCATTTTTTTATATTCATTCATGTAAAGAGGAAAAGAAAATTCATTCCAACTTTATGGGTGACAGTGTAATTAATTCTTATGACAAAAATATCAAAACCTTTTTAAAAACGAGTAACAGCAAAGAAATTAAAATTCCCTTATATAAATAACTTGTATAAGTCAGGATTGCCTTTGGACGTGTATTACAACTAAAGTGAAGGTAAAACGAGAGATAAAATGTAAATACACAGTTATTTCGCAGTTGTGGATTCGGCATAAAATATGTTTTTCTTGGTCCATCTAGTTTGTGTATAATCAATCAACTGTTTTAATTATTTGTCCGGTCGAGAGAAAAAAAAAACAAGTTAATTTCTCATTTAGATACACTATCTATCTTCAAGTGAGAGCTCCCGGTTGCTAAATTTTATCAAAGAGTTTGTCACCATAAATATCATCTTTTATAATATGTGAATTTCTTGTTTTGGAACAATATCACACGTGGGTTGTTCACAATTGTGCGATTCGGTAACTACAGGATATAACATTATTTTGGTGATGGAAAAGAAGGTAACATAAACATAAATAGCATAATAATTTTCCAAATAAATGAAAAATTTAGAGAGCGATTTTGACACTTTGTGTTAAATTTTGATGTACACCGAAATATAATAATGTAACCTCTAGTCTTTTAGCCCCACCCACTTGAATTGTTTGACACTGTGAATTTACATAAGAATAAGGAAATCATGTTATCATTTTAATAAGTTGACAATGAAACAATAATGCTTTTTTTTACCCCATGTTATAACTTTTCATTCAAATATTGAAGGAAAAAAAAAACTACTATTATTGCAATTACTCGAACGCCCTCTTTTTCTCAAGTGGTCAAATAAAGAATTTTATTTTTACTAACCTCGAATACCAGTGGCCAGAATAGCAGTCATGAAACTCCCAACAGCTACAGCAAGTCGATTTTTCAATCTTTGAGCAAAACCAGGTTGCTTTTTTGAATCTTGCCCTTCCATTGTATTTCGATACAGTTTCAAATAAAGATGAAGATTAAGACCCAAAAAAACTCCTTTATTGACGATGATTTTGATGACTGCACCCGATGACGCTAGCGATTGAGTTTAGGTAATGAACGTATTTATCCCTCGTCAGCTGTTGCCTGGTCCTTGTATACTAGAAAACATCCGAAGACGGCTCTTACTGATGATGAAAAGCTCATGCGAAAGAAAGAAAAAACGATTTACAGCCGCATGAACATTAAATGTTTCTAGTTTCCACTTTCTTCTCTATTTGTAGTTTTTACGGAATTCATCGAAATGAATCCATCGTTGTGACATTCGCTTCTATGATGAACTGGAAGCTATGTGGAGGAGGAGAAAGCACATCGTAGAGTCATGGACGCACTCTGGGCATGTAAATGAAATAATTAGACAACAGCGAACTTCTTTTTATGAAACCTTATCGATTAAGTTTGGGTATACAAAAGGTGAACGAACTTTGCGCTGAACAGAAAAGGTCGCGTCGGATGAAAAAAGTCACCTGAGTTTCGAGGCCTATTTGAGAATGCGAGAGAGAAAAATTAATTTCGATATGTAAATAACAAATGACGTGACGATAGGGAGACATGTAACTTCCGACCCGTGTAAGAGGGAACTAGTGGCGAAGATGCACGTACATAAAAGTGCATCAATTTGAAATTGCAATTTAAATTTCGTGATTTTATTTTGGAATCAGGATCTAAGCTTGGTTTAGTGTTAGATTTAATGGATTTGTATAATTTAAGGCCTGTGTACTGGTATGTTTTAAATGGATCACATGTTTACTATCATTTTTTTTAATAATAAATACGCGATATCGATTATTTTTCAAACATTCGTGATCTCCAAGCAACTTTAATTCAATGGAAGTCATAAAAATAACGATGTGTTTATTGACAATCTTACAAGACCCCTATGAATTTGACGTACTCCAGAGAAATTTTGCTTATATGGGTTTGATCGAAAACACAACCTTCTTTAACAGGGTCTAAGCTTAGTGTTAGATTTAGGGCTAGTATAGGGTTATGTGTTATGTTGGTCCATGGTTGACGCTAGGAGTTCGAATGGTAATAATGATAATGATAATGATAATGATAATAATAATAACACATATCTAAATAGCGCTTGGTACTATTTTTTTTTTAGGGCTGATCTATTATCATTATCCCGGCATTAGCCGAGCTTCCCTGATTAGGCGCTCTGATATTCAGGACTTTCTTCCGGGAACCCATTTACATCACCTGGGTCGAGAGTGGCAAATGCGGCATAGGGCATCAGTGCCGATTTAATTGAGTGATATATGTCTACAAATCTAAATATCATTTCATAGACAACCATTTGGTGACCCGAATTTTTTAATATGAATCTCATTAACGATATATTAGGGGGAAAGGTCTTTTAAAGTTCATGATTTTTCGCCTTATCGCTCGTTGTTGTTACTGATTAACTAGATAGCTCATGATTATAACGGTTCACCGTTGTGTTTGTTCGCACTCTTAGCAATGTCAAAACTAGTCTGTAGAGTGTGTTTACATTATCCATGAATAATCATAACTCACTGCTGTGTTTTTGTTGTTGTTGCTATTTTTATATTGCACGAGGCTAACGTGTGTTTGTGTGTAATTGGGTTTTTACAGAGGGATGTCAATCAGATATGATTATTTACGTCTGGGGACCGATCTTTAACGTCACCATGCGAAAGACGTGACTCAGTTTCGAACCTGCGTCCTCGGCTGGATCAATTTGTAACTTCCATTGTTGGCTGGATTACAGGCGCACGCAACAAGGCTCTGTTAACTTCAGTTGTAAATGTCTGTACTTTGAATTTGCGATGTAGTAGTTAGTACATCCCAGTGTCATCTTGTTTTTAATTGAATTGAATTGATTTAATCACGGTAAATCTCACATCAGCTTAAAAAGACTGCTTTTCAGCAAGTTCGGTTTACAAACATAACAGAGAGATCATATTGACACCAATTGAATATAAATGCATAGGAAAAAGAACTTAAAGATGACATAATATATAAAACAAAGTGAAGAAAGAGAGCTAATACACAAAAAGGAATTACCCAGAGAAACATAAATGATATTTTTTTTAAAAATCCTTAGCAGGCCACAGCCCAGATAGACTACAATCGAGACCAACATATGGTCTTTGAGCTTTATCCTTCTTCCATTTTTTTTTTTATAAAAAAATAATTCAAGACTGGGAGTTACCGAAAGGAGACCGTTTTACTTGATGAACAGATTTGTCCGACTGGACAGAAATCCTCACCCTATTTTGTCCTTTATTGTGACAGCTTAAAAAGTAATTGAATTGGTCAGAGAACAACTGAAAGCATTGTGTTTCCACTGAATCTGTGCCTTTGACCATCATTTTGTATTTATCAATTATCAAATTCTGGTGTTCATGGACAAAAGGGTATTTAACAGAGTTTCCATGAACCGTGAGAGCTAGTATTTCTTCAGATGATAATTGTCCGGCCTTGATCACTATATGTGATGTTATATTTTGAATACTTCTGGTGTTCATTTACATCTATAGAAAGTCTTGCCTTGATCATGGACCCCCCCCCCCTTTCTCTATCTCTCTCTCTCTCAGGTCTTCCCCTCTCTCTCGCTCTCTCTACCTCTTTCTCCATTCCCTTTCTTTTTTTCTCTCTATCGCTCTTTCTTTTACATATATATATTTTTTTTTTCTCTCTCTCTTTACCCCTTCCCCTCACTTTCCTCTCTATCTCTATCTATCTACCTCTTTCTTCCTCCCCCCCTCTCTCTCTCGCCCTCTCTTTCTCTCTTTTCCATCTCTTTCCCTTTTCTTTATTAGGCTTATCACCCCTCGCACTACCCCACCCCCTCTATGTATCCCTATATTTTTCTCATTTAAACTTCTGTTTCTTTCTCTCATTTTTCATTTCTCCCAACAAACTCTGGAACAACTTGCACACCTATATCACGGTTGACAAAATATTCATTCTCTATTTTTTTTTTAATCATTGTATTTGAGAATCAAAGTACAATGCATTTGAGCATGGAACATCATAATTTACTATGTACATACAAAAAAAAGCATACGTAATGTAACTTAAAGAGATTTAGCCGTGTATACAGCAACAATCGCTCAATTTAAATCCGAAAATAAATATTTGCATAAAAATGTACGGCTACATAATATGTTGTGGTATGGGGATACTTTCCTTATATTCAAGCTTATACTGCATGGCTATAATATGAAATTTATTAATGTCTTACTGTATAAAATACTAATTGAATGATATGAAAACAATGAGTTCACATTACTGTAAGGTTCAAGTCTAAGCGTTCAAATTCCGAATACCAAGGACCTCAAGTTGAATGAATAATACTGTAAAAGCCAATATAATACGTGAACAAATGTAAACACAAAATTAATATTGTTCATTTTTAAGAAGAGATCCCAAGATTATAACTGTTTTTTTTTTCTGTGGTTCTCACTCATTAGAAAAGATGTCACACATCATGTAAGTGTAATTTTTTATATGTCATATATCAACTAGGTGTTGGTCCCCAGACGTAAATAATCATATCTGATTGATACACGTCTGTAAAACCCCAAAACAAACACGGGTCTTACATGGCAAATTTATGAAAAGAGTAATTTCGGGGATTTCCAAAAAGCAATTGCGATAGGACCAATCTGAAAGTTCAGTGCGTAAAATGAACGCTGATGATTTAGGCAGATCTACAATGACCACAGTGGGCTTTTATAATGTCCATGATGAAACACTTGCATAATAAAGGAAAACATAGCATTTACTTTGTACATTATTCCTCAATAAAAAGCAGTGAAGAAGAACTATTGTGCTGTATCATAAAAAAACAATCCGTGAGTCTGTCAAATGCAAACTAACTTCGACAATCCACATATAACGTCATTTACAATGTTGCGTATATGTATACATATAAAACAAAATGGATGATTCTGGAAAGCATTCAGGCAAGAGTGTATCGGTATTTAATTTCGTTTTCAGATATGACATAATGAATTAGTCACACTCTAAGTAAGTGACGTGAAGGCAGCAATTCAACTAAAGACCAATGCACTTAAACTCATAAAAAATTTCCCTCTTTCACCAATGTAATGACAGTGAAATTTAAATAGATAGATATTTCAGTTATGGAAAAATGTCATCTTAATAAATATAGACACAATGTAAGAAATGGATAAAGAAATAAATGATCATCTTAATATTTTTCAGATGCTTTTTAACTATAACACCCACGTGTACATGAAATTGAGATTATTTTTCATTAGTCTTTGTTGTCATTATTATTTCTTTAAAATGACGCCGTAGTTGGGAACAGGAAAGGCTTGAGGGATGATAGGAATGTTGAAAAAGTCTCTGCGCTCCTGATAGATTGCGGGGGGGGGGGGAGGCTATTCCACAGCTTAGGTCCAGAGAAGAAGTAGACTCTGTAACCCAAGCTGTCTCAGACTACGCGCTGGTGATGCTTCATCGGACGCTCTAGGGTGGTATGGGTCTTTACAATTTAAGTGACTCGGCAACATTGCCTCAGATTCTCAAACAAAATCCTGGATTTAGCTCATACTGCAATCATAATTATGAACCTTTAGGTCAATTAGGAATTCTAAGATTTTTACAAGCCGATCGCCTGTCTGATTATCAAGATATTTATGTTCGGAAATTTTTCGTTTCTTCGTTTTCATAACGATTTTTATAACACTACAGTCTTTCGGGGGAAAATAAGTAAGGTAAAACCGGTCACAAAAAGATTTTTACGTTTATGAGGCACTTCATGATCATTTTGAAGCGCAACATTTGTAGGGCCTCAATATTACACCATAATCACAGACACTTAAAAACACGCAGGGCCATGCATCTCAGATTTAACATTGTTAATCGATGCCTTTGAGTGCTTTGAACATTACAACTCTAAGTCTGAAGAAGATCCTCTGATCGATAGACAGCCAGTGAAGATCTGATAGAACCAGATTGGTGTGAACTCTCTTCTTGTTTAAAGACACGAGCCTTGCAGCCATAAATACCATGACTGTGCCGTGAAAGTGCCGTGATTGTGAGAACAAAACCTCATAGCAAGTCATAGAAGGGGTGGTGACAAGTCATTTCAAATGCTCTCAAAAATCCTTCAAACCCAGATACGGAGAAATGTCTTCTCAGCGTTCCGTACGTGGCGACGGACTTCTTCTTCTTCAGGAATACATGCCTTAGAAAACCTAGCGGTTGATGAGAAAGAGAGATCGAAAAAGAAAAACCAATCATTTACATACGGGATTGGAGCTGCCAACAAAAAAATGAAAGAAAAAAAGGCCATCTGGTCTACACGTCAGCCTACTATTTTGAAAGTCGTGTTGAAGATTTACTCAGAATAGAGGTCGGTAGATGATGAACAAAGTAAAATAAAGTTTTGCTCGTAGAAGCACAAAAGAAAAGGTTTACATTGTTTTGCTATCAGAAATTTGTACTTAACTTATGAGATCTTAACTTATGAGAAGTTAAATGGCGGCAAGGTGTTTCATTATTGGTTGCACGAATCTTAAGTAATGCGGAAACATTTTACATTTCTGGTGCCAGTGTCTATAATGACGTATTGAAAAATGAATTAACTCTTGAATTTCAGTAACAATTACCTTAGCGTTTGCAGTCCTGCTTTGGTTGCTTCTGAACTCTTTTCAAACAGGTTGACAAAGCTGTCTGGTCCATAGGGGGTGTAGAGGATGCTCAGAAACCTCAAAGAAGGAGTCTCTAGGATAGCGTTCGAGAAGAGATCAGCAACTTCACACGAGATCCTTCCCGTGTCCTTGACTTGCGGCTTGGATTTGTCTGGGGGTGTGCCAGATATTCTCAAGTCTGCTAGATTGGGCATGACTGGAAGGATTCCTGCAGCACACGCGATGACCTTCTCTGGGACTGGTGTATGGACGAGATGAAGTTCCTTCAAACGGGCAAGGGTATCCACTTTTGTCTGGAGATGATTGAGGGCTTTTTCTGTGACATGATGCAGAGAGATCAGAAGACTATCCAGTTGTGGACAATGCTGTACTCCGTCTAGTATGCTGATTATGGAGGTGTCATCTGAGCAGGTGTTGCGCCGAATGTCCAGAGTAGAAAGTGAAGGGAAGTGCTTGAGAAGGTCTCCAAGTTGTTCGATGCTCTCTGAATCCATATCAGTCTTCTCTAGATTAAGCACCTCAAGATTCTCCATCATTGGACACTCTTCCAAGGCGTCTAGGAAGTCAGGTCCTACTTCATTTCCTGACAACTTCAGGTGAGTCAGGTTAGATTGGCAGGAAAGACCAGGTACGAGCTTGGCAAGGTACTCGTCGCTTATGTCATTCATGCTGAGAGTCAATCTCTTCAGGGACGTAAAGGATGGATTTTTGAACATCCTGAACAACCTTTCCCAGTCTGCAGGATTGGCTTTGACCCCATTTAAAATGAGCTCTTCGACGGGACAGCGCTCCAAACCGTCAATGACAGGTCCAAAATTCCATTCGCTCATCTGCATCTGATTGACCTGTTCCCATAGGGGCAGCACTGCAAGGAAAGTATCATCAGGACGCTGTAGGAGGTACTTAGGTATTTCTCTTCCTTTAGTTACTCCTTCTCTTAGCTTCTCACTTCTCTTTTCTTCCGTCAGGGGTTCCTCACTCTGTTTCTTTCTCCTTCGCCTCTTCCTCTTCAATGAATCCGACACATCGTTCTCCAAGCCAGGGAACGAGTTGAGGAATTCCCGAAACTCTGAACTAGAGTTCAGGTGCAGACGAATGAGCTCGAGCGACATGATAGAAATTCCCCTGCTGTGCTGGAGAAAATACCCGAGTGACTTTGTGACGTAGCTAGAGATTCCGACGAGTCGGAGACGACTGCAGCCAGACATCAATGGAATCAGTACATCATTTAGTTCACCTTTGCTCTGGCTTTCAAAGTTGAGCTGTAGACAGAACTCAATGAGTTTCTGGACACGTTGACACTCTGTGTAGTGCAACTTTCCATTCATGAATTGTTTGATGTTTTCCTCTTCCGATTTCATGAGACTTACAACATGGCTGATAATGGTACGAGCTGCCTCCACATTCGCACCGCTTGCAAACATGAGGACATTTCCAAGATCTATGGCACGTTGAAGGGTTCTGATATTCTCAACACACTTCTTGAAGAAACATCGCTCCTCCTCATTCCCGGTAGAGAGGTGAGCAAGGAAACTGCCAGCAAGTTTCTCTTGAATTATTTTGAGGACGAAGGTAATGTTGTGCGAATCAACTACTCCGTCTTCATTGTTTATCTCTAGATCTTCGTAGAGTGTTGGCCTATACTCTGCTTCTTCATCTCGGACCAGGATACCAACCTTACAGCCCATGGCAACGACTTCTCTTGCACCTGACTTACAGTCTTTGAAATCTCTCAGGCTGAAGATCAGCTCTTCTTCAACGGATCTGACGAAGCCCAGTAATGCTACCTTTCCAAGCTGCAGGATCAAGTCTTCTTCATCAATCTGACTTGATTGAAAAACTGCATCCCCAGTGGCGTCTTCGTCTTCATTCATGATGTCACCGCTGTTGACATGTGTCTCCTCTGTCACATCTTTCTCAGTAGAATCCCAGCTTCGAAGTCGGGACCTCTGTTCTTTGGATCTTGGGTGATACTTCAGGAGACACTTAACGAGCTTGTTGAAGAGCGAGCTGATCGTGTTCATATCTTTGAAGTCCTTTCCATCGGTCAGTTTTGTCAACTGGCAGAAAGCGCAACACATCAGAGGTAGGGAAGCTAGTTCTGTTTTTAGATGGTTCTCTTCGAGGTAGGCAAGTAGTTTTTCTCCAAGTTCTGGCCGACGTTTGAAAATCTTCTTGACATATGCATCGATGTCTTGTGATGAAAACCCTGTGATCTGTAAGTGTCTGTATTCGTCGGTGATGTGGTCTTCCAGTTTCATGAAGTCTCCCACTCTGCCAGGTCGAGTTGTGATCAAGATTTGGACAAAAGGTAGGTATTCTTTCCTCAACATCTTCACGATGTTCCCACAGTTCTTCTGATCCAACCCTTTGCCTTTGAATTCGTCATAGCCATCTAGCAGAACAGCGACACGTTTCTGGTTCTTTTCAGCGAACTCTTCAATGAACTGCGGTGTGAAGTCTTTCTTAGGAAGGAGCTGGTCGACTACAGCAGCTCCAAAGTTGCTTGTGTGGTCTAGCTTCTTCAGCTGCAGGAGGAAAACAGCTACATCATCTTTCACGGGGCTTCTCTTACCCTCTGCCCAGTCACTTGTCAGCTTCAACAAGAAAGTTGTCTTTCCGCTGCCTGTTCTTCCTCTGGCTACAACTCGAGTAGATGATGTTGCTAGTGTCTCGCACCCATCGATTTCATTGTCGTTTCCATCCACTGCTTTTACATCCTTGAATAAGTCATTTAAATCGAGTCGGTAATGAATTGGAAGATCTGGACTATCGATGTCAACAAGAAGTTCCAGATTGGTGTAGACCTTAAGTAGGTCAACTGTCACGATCTTGCCATTCTTGCCAGCCCAAGGGACCATGGGAACTCTGTTTCGCTTCTTGTAGTGATATTTGAGGTGTTCTACCATTTGCGTCTCTTTGGCATCAAGGGCCGTTTGTGAGGCAGCGTCAGGCTCGATTTCACTAGGAAATAGAGCTATGTAGAAAAGTAAGAGGTAGAGAAAACAAGAGGTAGATTAAAGCAAAATCTTTCATGTTTCACTCCTTCACCAACTCTCTCTCATTCGAAACATCATTAATACACAGAATAAGTTATGGCGAACGTTTTTACATAATACAAAGCTCTCTATTTTTTTACTCAATAATCTAATTTCCCTAAACTAATATAATTCGAAATAATTGGTAACGATGTGTACATCTCAAAAAGAATTTGGAATTTTATAAACCTCCGATTACCACAAAGTGCTCGCAGCGTGACGTTCGTTTTTTTTTTTTCTTCTTCTTTTTTTCTTCTTTTTTGCATATGCGTTAAATAAATTTTCGTTAGCATAGGAGTCATATCTAGAACAAATCAATATAAAACCGCGAAAGTATATTCATTTTAAAGAAGCCTACATTTTTAATAAATTGTTTGAGCTGTATCCCACCTTCAAATCGAGGCCCATATATATCAGCCAGGTCCAAGCGCTTAACGCTCTGCAATGCTTGGACAAGTGTCTTCACCAGATCCTTGTTTCGAGTCATCTGCCGCCATTGAAGCAGCATCTGGTACCCTCTCTCTTTCTGTTTCGGATAGTCCGACTCGATGTTTTCAAGATCTGCTTCTAGTAGGCCAAGTCGACGCCCGATGTCCTTCCAGCTACTGCCCAGTCCAGAAGACAAGTCTAGGAGAAGGTTGACTAGCGCTTGCCGTTCCTCGTCCGTCCCCATCACGAGTTCACCTGTTTTAAACAAGTAAAATGTACTCAAAATTGTTAAAACTTAAATGGCAAAACACCCGAACAAACTCAATTGGGATTTTCAGTGCACTAATCATATATGTATTTCTGTGAATGGTTACCCTAATATGAAATAAGCATGATAAAACCATTTCGTATGCTTGAAAGTTGAATTGATTCTACAATTTTTACAAATACATTCAGATTAGACCCCGATGAAGAGCAGCTGCATTCCTTCAAAATGTTGTCCTGCATGGTTGTCTAAATAATTCTTTGAATACCCTATATACCATCTTGCAAAAGAATCTACATGAAACTGCACTGTTTCCTATAAAATTCGAATAAGTTTGTCCTACTTCTGTTTAATGTAATGATTTTTGACAATATAATTTCATCTTGACAGATAAAGATTATCTTCTCAAAACTTTATAAATCAATGTCTACGATTGATCAATAGAGTTCCGAGATTATACATGCATAACCAATTATACATAATATTGCCCCAGTCATTCCAGGAAAGAGGTAAGAAAAAGATTCAGTCCAACATTAGGAAAACAAGTTGTTGTTAATCCACATAGGTTATAATTATATTCAACATACATTCTCAACGTCTGGGCAGCTTTTTTTTAAATGTCAATTCAATTTAATTCCGTAAGATGCTTTTGATTGACCGCGATCACCCCTTCGCCACGAACACAAAATCGGGGGCAAATGATACGATTAATTAATGTTGTTGTTGTTGGTTTTAAGTTTATTTCTATTTTTTTAGTTTCTTAAACGGTAGAATGTAATATGCAAGAGCTGTTGAACTAATAAAAATGTTGGAATTATACTCAAAGAGAATGAAATCAACTACATTCAAACCTGTATATTATTATTAAGACCACCTAAAGGAGACAAAGTGGCCACTAGCTGTTGAAAATGGTGAGCTCACCTGTGCCACCCTCTGCCATAAAGAAGAGCTTAAATGTCACGAGGTCCGTGACGTCATCGTTACGCTGCTGTTGACGTCCTGAGATCAACCGATCACCGTCTCGATCTCATCTGAGTATGACAAGTGAACTTAAATGTTAAGATGTTATATATAGCCTTAATTATAAATCAGAAGAGAGAGAGAGGAAAAAAGGATAGAGAGACAGTCAGGTGGGGGGGGGGGGGTTGTGGAGCTGATGGAGAGGCTATGTGTGTGTGTAATGAGATAGGTATATGTATGACTTCTTAACAATGACTCAGTGCTTCCGTATTTGTGTTTGTTTTCTTCCCATGTTTGCGTACGGATTTCAATTGATATGTTTAACACGTATTTTGTAAACAACGTAAGTTTGTCTTCCGCAGTTCACCTGATTCTAAAATTTCATTCGAAGTCGTATTCAAGAAACCTCTAAGACGTTCTGAGAAACAAACAAAAATTGGCGCGAAGGTTTTTCTACAAAAGAATGATGACTAATATAGAGCAAAACAGAACAAATCAGAGTTCACCTCTAGCTGTAAATAAGGATCTCACATCACACAGTTCTTTCGTGTTTTTTCAATCAGTCAGATTTTATGGTCGTTCCATGGACCTATTAACAGAGGTAAAGAGGATCCGGGTCGTAAAGATATACGATGATACGGTGATGGCAGTGGCATTTTGAAGGGGGTTGAGGGCTCAAGCACCCTCCCCCTCCCCTTCCAAACAAAAATTACCCAGGGGTACACATAGAAAATTAATCTCTAATTTCTATTATGATGACATAACTGTAATATGCACTTTACACTTGTGAACCTCATAATACAGAGCTCGGTGAATACATGAGAACCTTTGGTGGCGAAGTTGCCTTATATTTACACCTTTACATAAATAAAACTCGTCATATTTGATCGAGCCTTTAGGATTGCCAACATGTTTAGTCAAAATCAACAGTAATATTCCCCCGTATCAAATATCCACTGATCAAATGCTATTCTATTCTTTAAAAACAAAACTGCTAGAGATATTTCAGGTTGTTTCTCTTCCAGGTCTTCAAATTAACAAGAAAGCCTATACGATGACCCTATGCTCGGTTTGCACTGCTTTTCCTGGTACAGTTTTGGTTTCGATTGATTTGAACCACGTGAGAATCTTTCATTACGGAAATACTCTCTCTTTTTTTTTTCTTCTCCCTTCTTACTCGTTCACGCTTCGATCCTTGGCAAAGCATGCAAAAGTGAAATGGATAATTATGCTTCATTATTATCAAGCTGCGATTAGGAACCTGGATTATTTGCACACACAAACAGAGAGGCGATATGAAACAGTTCTAATAACACTTGATTTTAAGACAATCACGTTCGAGTATTAGGGCTAATTGTGTTCGATTTCCGGTGTATATTGAGTTTAATTCTAATCTTATTCCCGTAGCACGCGAGCCGTCCGTTTTGCTTAATTGCGTTATTACCTTGACTGAAATCAGCCTGTAAATGAATACAAATACCAAATAATCAATGAAATAATATGTTTCAAGAGCAATTTTGAATTCTTGAACTGTCTAAGCTTGATTTAAAAAAAAAACATCATCATAAGGGATACTATTTCATGCACAGAGGGAGCACGCTCTTAACACCGTTTTAAAATACTATAATACTTTGTTTGACCATCAGATTTCTTATCGATTTCTTATCGGTTAATATAAGTAAATCAGAGAGATGTCATGATAACATTGGAAAGCTAGCGGCAAGATCTTAAAGTTATGTTTTGTTGTTTTATTTGTTTCTTTACCTAGACCTCATGGTCAATAATTATGGATTTTATGATTACAGTTGATTAGACCATGCATGGACCTATTAGAGTAGACTATGACTAATCATGGACCTGCGTATAATGTTTCAAGAACATCTGTACAAGGGGGATGTTGAAAGACAAGAGAAACAATACTGCAAGAGGCAAACAACGGAAACAATACCGGATAGATGTGAAGGTGATAAGATCCTTTACGATACTTGCATGGCCGGAAGTCAGGAAATACTAGCAGGCCTTTCGGCTTTCATTTCAATTTCAATTGGTTGGCTTTACATGACTGCTAAGAAAGCATGTGTATGCTTGTAAGTAAGCGACCGGGGGACAGACGACTTTACGTCCTCTCCCAGGGACTTGGTAATGAGGATTTATGCTTTACCAAAGGGCACTAGCACATCGACTTGGTTTCGAACCCGGGACCTCCCGGTAACGAGGCCACTGCTCTATACCACTGATCCACCGCGCCTTCTATATTGTAAAGAGTTCTCCATCACAAGGTATTTTCAATCTATAAACAGTATCATGTTGAACAAGTATTTTGAGAAGGGGTCAAGTACAGACTGGGTGACCTAGCCTGCATTCCAAAGTACACGCTGGGAATCAATAATGATACATACCCTATTGTTTTCATCCATTGCGGCCTCAGCTGCAGGTCAAACAGTATAAATTAAGCACGTGATCGGTAAACTTTTATGACGAACCTTAATCTTTGATCTCATTAAGTTTCAAGTTTAAATATTTCCACTTTATCGAAAATAACATAATTGGACATAATAAAAACCATACAATAAAGAAGCATAATGTACATGGTAATAGTTATAACAAAAGATACAAGCATAAGTATGATAAATTACATTGAAAAGGCTAAATAAAGTGGGGGTCTACTAAAATGCAAATAGGTCCCAATTAATGCAGTTACGTATATGAATTAGGATATCTAAATAAACATAAGGTATTTACAAAAGACATGTTGGTCTTGATCAAATCACTGCTATATGATTTAAAGATGAAGTTGAGTTCTGGTCATGCGATTGCATTGTGAAAGAAACGGTGTGGAATCGACCAGAAAAGGTTGATCATCTAGCATATAAGAATTTGTGTGTATTGCAAGGTTCTGGAATCATCAAAATGATAAGAAATTTGGTAAAGTTACAAACACTGTACACAGAAAGATGTATATGGGACTACACGAACACGTGGCGAAAAAAACCCCCCCCCCGAGTTTTACGATAAACATGACATATTTAGAATATGAAGGCATTTGAAGAGCCATGCTTTTCAGGAAACATGTCTTATCTGATGTTCTTCCACACTTGCATAATAACAAATGATAAAGCTCACGAATTATTTTTCACCTCTTCCCAGAACTCAACCTTCTCTTTAAACTCTTAATATTCAGAGACCGACTTACAGTCAAACCTGTTTATTAAGGTCACCTAAGGGAACACAAAAAGTGGCCACTGTAGACAGGTGACCCTTTTTTACAGGTTCTACAACACAACAATTGAATGACTTTTCAGACTATTAAAGTTCGCCATACACACATTAACAATGATTTGAGAGAAGTGACACTCAGAAATCGTATATTCATAAAGAATGGAGCTTCTACTTTATTGAAAGGAAATCCTGACGAAGTACAAGTCGAGCGATATAATAACATTATGATGGCGATCATGGCTATTGGCTGGTTGGTTGGTTTTAGCTGACTAATAAGAAAGCATGTGTATGCTTGTCAGTAAGCAACCAGAGGACCGGAGCCTTTAAAGTCCTCTCCGAAGGACTTGGTAATGGGGATTATTGCCTTACTAAGGGCACTAGCGCATCGACTTAGTTTCGAACCCGGGACCTCCCGGTTACGAGACAACTGCTCTACCACTGTGCCATCGCAACTTTATCATATTAAGCAATTTAAAAAATATCAACAATCAAAGAAGGTTTTCTCCAAGTACATGAAGTAGGAAAATGCTAAATTGTTTCGAATTATCAATTCGGTAGGGGTAAAACTTTGTTGTATGCGATTGCGTTATTCTTTTCGTTCATATGCGAATCCACGTGTTTCGATGTCAAATCTTGTTCAAATCATATTTTCTTTTTAATTGTGTCTTTCAAAAAGGAAACGTTAATTGTCAGACCTTGTTACCACGCGAAATATTATTGGGAGAAAAAAATGACCATATGTTATCCCTCTAACTTGGCAAAATCCTGGATTTAGCTCATGCCGCAATCATAATAAAAGGAATTCCATAACTTTTACATGACGATCGCCTTTCTGATTATCAATATATATATGATTACATTTTAAAAAAACCGTTTTTCCAACGGTTCTTATAACACTATAGTCTATTGGGCAAACTTAGTATTGTAAAACCGGTCACTCAATGATTTTTTGTTTTTGTTTTTGAGGCACTTCACCATCATTTTGAAGCGCAATTTTTTTAGGGCTTCAATATTTCATCATTATCACAGACGCCATGCATCTCAGATTTAACATTGCTAAACGATGCCTTTAATATCATTATTGAAGGAAAACAAATTGAACAAAATCTATTAACTTACCACTTTCCATTAGCCAAGAGCCAATTGTGTAATTCGTATATTCTGGATTCAAATCAAAACCAAAACCGTTCGACAAGCTACGATTATTTCTAAATAGTGATTAGACCTTGCTCCTTCAAAGTCCAGGCTGATTTATGAACGATAACCTACTCATTAGTTCTTCGAACATGTGAATTTACCACCAGGACGTTTGTTTTTATCTTGGCACCTAACCAATTTGTTATGATTCACAGAGTAAATGTTTATGACGATAGAAAACGAGGTGGATTAGACCAGAAACCGGGCGGTGGAGTAGCATGATTTGTGTGTGTGTGTGGGGGGGGGGGGGGGGGGGGGGGGGGGGGGGGGGGGGGGGGGGGTGTGTGTGCGTGTGTGTGTGTGTGTGTGTGTGTGTATTTCGTAGCTCAGAAATGAAATGAGGACTAGTTGGATTTGGCCTATGCTGAATACTTTCAGGTGCAAGCTTCAATTATTTACATTATGAAGAAACATAAATGTGAACAAATCAATTTTTCACAAACATTAACAAAATGACAAAACTTGGTAGGGGTATGATATGAATAAGGGTAGGCATATATGAATGAGAATATTAATAATTTAGTTGTTAACTGTATGGCGCATATAATGAGAGAGAGAGAGAGGGGGAGGGTTAACAACGATCATCATCGTTCATGGATGCGAACGTAATATTGTAGTTTGCTCAGCATTATGAGCATCTGTAAGATGTCGCCTTGCTGGAATGCTCCCCAAGGAGTGGAAAATGTGCGTACATTGTGTGCGGGCAAGCCTGAATCCGATGACCGGGGTAATGATAATAAACCTGTATAGCGCTTAGAGACATCGTCGATGTATTAAACGATATATAAAAGCAAAATATAGTTATTTATTATTTTCATCATCATCATTTCGAGTCATCACACAACTACTTACAAGTAACTATCATGAATTATCTAGCCAAAGTAAGTCCCTCCCTAATTCTCAGGCACAAACCATAGCCAGTCGATGTGCGTAACAGTGTCTGTACTATCATACTACAATAGGCTCTGTACACGGCCAAAGACTCAATAAACTTATTTAGGTTCTGCTCACTGCTTTAGGAACTTCGGTTTTAAAAAATATCAAATGAGAGTCTGTATTTGAAGACTTCTCCCTGCCAGTGAATGTGACAACCAGCATGCCTGAGCTCAGTAGATGGTGCAGTAGACAATGATTAAAGGTGTAGACCAGTTTTGGAAAAGCCCCCCTCTCAAAAAATGAAATGGAAGCTCTTATTACCAATCATATGTTTTGACTAATATGTGATGATACAATTTTTTCCTGGAAACCGCATAGCAATTAATATAGTTGGTAAATTATCATATCTATCCAGTCCGGATGGGATAATAATTTATCGCGTAGTCCCATATACATCTTTCTGTGTAGTGCTTGTAACCTTACCAAGACTGGGCCGAATTTCTTATCATTTTGATGATTCCAGAACCTTGCAGTACAC
>BEXV01002310.1:53682-67591 GCA_003118195.1 Hemicentrotus pulcherrimus
TTTTAGCAAAAGTCCGGTGTGTAAAGTCAATGCGGCTCGACCTTTTCTTTTGTTATACCAGCCTTTTTCAGCACCCCCCTTTTTTTGCAGCAAAAGTCCGGTGTGTAAAGTCAATGGGGCTCGACCTTTTTCTTTTGTTACGAGCCGGAGAGTTTTGGAACACGCATGCGGTCATTTCGAAACCTGAGTGGGGGCCGGGATTTGTCCTACCTTCTGACTATTGGAGTGCAGGTAAACGAAATAACTTTTTTTCAACATATCATTTATGCATGAAATTTGATTACATTACGAAAATGGTCTGCTGGTTGCTGTCATGTTGTGTCAAAAATAGTTTCGTTTCAATAGCTGGAGCGATGTACATGTAGTAAACAATGACGTGCTCAACCATTGCACCGTTGGGGATTTCCCATGCACCCCGTTGGGTTCCTTACAAAAAGATACTGCTCAGGCTACATTAAAGAATCTTTCATTTTCTCTTCGACCGTGCGTCGTATGAATTGGTTTGATTTCGTCAGCTTCGGAAATATGATGAAATGTCATAAAATCGCGTCAGAACTATGCCATTATGAAAGTTTAGTTCGAAACAAGTAAAACAATTAATGTATAAACATAAACACGAGAGTCAAGAGCCTGTCTTTCTCCATTGTCGATTTACCTTCGTTCAAACAGCGCTGTAAAGAAACAACAAATTAATTGATATAAATTATGAATTATATGTTGTGGCAATATGAAGGAATTATTTACAGGAGAGTTTTAGGAGTATTTTCTACTTGATCAATTTGAGTAGAACTGCCAGTAGCACCCTATAATGTCGTGATCAGTAAAAATGTAACATGATCTACGATCCTAATCCAATTAATGTAAGTGATACTTCTGCGGTCATGATTAAATGATTACTGGCTTATAATATGTTTATAGTTTTTAGATAAATGTAGCTCATTCATAGTATGCTGTCTCTTAGTCTTACATTCTAATGTACAATTATTTAGAAAAAGGACTGATTTTGTCCTACTCATCTATAGTGTTTTCAAACCAAAAAGCCTTGTTGTCGTCCTTATAAACATGTTGATGTAAAGGTTTAATAGCTTATGACGATGGTGATGATGATGATGATGGTGATGATGATGATGATGATGATGGTGTTTGGTTTTTTGCTTGCTTGATTGATTGATTAATATTGATTGATGATGATGATGGTGAGGATGGTGATGTTGATAATGGTCATGATGATGGTGATGATGATGACGATGATGATGATGATTATGGTGATGATGATGATGAAAATGATGATGGTGATAGCTAGTTATGACGATGGTGATGGTGATGATATTGATGATGGTGATGTTAGTAATGGTGATGATGATAATGATGATGGCCGCTGGTGATGATAACGATGATGATATTGATGATGATGATGATGATATCGATGATGACGGTGGTTATGATGACGACGATACTACTCCTTTTGATTGATTGAAGGATTGATTGATCATAACGGTGATGATGATTGATGAATGGATCATGATTATAACTATTTGTAGTTTAGTCCTAAAAATTCGCATGATTATGTTAACATGATAATGCCAAATGAAATAAAACTACCGTACATTTTAAGACGGCATGCTCACTAAAATAAGAACAATTTCCATCATCATTACCCTTCATACAGTTGTCGTTTTATCCAAAGACTATCGAGAGGAAATCATGTTGGAATATACGGAGATACGGATTTGCGGATAAACGTGAGCAGTGATTATAGAGATTCACAAAAGTTAACTTGGCGAAAAGGGCGGAAACGACACTACAAGGATGTTAAAGTTACCGGTAGGATTTTATACACGTGTACACATCAAGTCCAGGTAGAAATACTACTCCCAATAAGATAGATTATATTAAAGGTAAAGACCAGTATTGGAAACGCCCCAATTTCAAAAAATGAAGAAACAGACAAACATACATCAGAGATTTCCTGAGACAGGAAGCAAGACGGACAAGACAGACAGACAAACTGAAAGATATATGGTGAAAAGTTGACTGTGGATATATCCACAATCATGCACTAGAACATGGACATACACAGAAAGAGGGGGACAGAGACATAGAGAGAGGGCGTGTGAATGGGTAAAAGAGAGAGAGAGAGAGAGAGGGAGAAAAAAAAAAGAAGAGAGCGAAATAGCAGGAGAGAGAAACAGAGAAAGAGAGGGAAAGATGGAGAGGGAAAAAAAGAGAGAGGTTGGGGGGGGGGGGTAATAAGAAGAAAAGAGGTTATCAATATCAGTTAAGGTATTTATATACCGTTCCAGGAAAGAGCTACCTAGCTGTTACAAGTCAAGTGTGCTAACCGGACTTGTTCTGTTCTTATCAGGCATATAAGTACATACACAAAAATATATGTCACTCTGTGCGATACGAGCAGATAGAGACTAACAGCTCCATTGTTTACTTTTTATATGGTACAGAATCGGACATAATATACTAAGAAGTGATCGACATACTCTTAAAACCATACCTATATAATGTAGATTGAAAGAAGACGAAAGGAGAGTGGACAATAATATCAGTAAGATGAAAACTATCATTTCTATTCATCATGGCTCGGTTTATACAGTTCGAGATGGTAGTGGAAAATAGGCTTAGATAGGCTAAAGCCAAAGCGTAAACTGAAACGAGATGAAAGGTTGAATATTCAAGAAATGTTAACTAGATCCAAAAATGATAAATTCAAGCTCTTCACGAGAACTTATTATACATGATGTACCAGGGAGATGGCAAGTTCCGAATAAAAAATTCCACATTCTGCGATTGCATTTTCTTCCCAAGTTTTAATCAGCATTTTTACTTACATTTGCCTTGAATGGCTTCCTTTTTCTCCTGACCGAATTAATTTGCAGATGAAGAATTATTTCTTCCCAGGTCCACAATTAGCAAAACGTCCTACTGAATTCAATGGGATAATGACGAATGTGCCACCAATGAATTGAAAGCAAGGATCCATCCGCCTACAAATACGGTACTGCACACATGTCGATTGTTGCTGAAACTACTCGCACTGAACGACAAGGCAACAAACAAGTCACGTGATACCAATAATACTACGTGTGCATGATCTATTAGGTCCATGGCATGATGAACCTTTGTGTTGGTCGTAGTCTGTTTACCGCAGACTAAGTATACCGATTGAACACCGATTACATATCTTCTACATGACTAACACGATGCTTGGAGTGTATTGCATTAATTTTCTACATGTGATTCATTTATAATCTAGAGTAGAAGGAGTGCCTGAGCCCCAGCCCCCCCCCCCTGAACTGTTGTGAAAGGGTCATGTTTCGCATGCTTCTCCAAAAGAATGCAGACGACGAAAAAAACATAGTTAAAGAAATTGAAATTGATCATACAGAAAAGCAGATGAAGTCTTTTCAAATGAGTTTTAATCACTTGAGAAGACCGCAAAAATAGACCGGTTTCTGATGTATTCTTCCAAACATTTGATACAAAACCACACACCGATTTTAATTGATTTATATTTTTAAAAAAACATCATGTCTTAGGTTATGAAAGCAAAACTGTAAGACTCTAAACTCGACTCAAATTGCAGCTGCCATGATAAACATAACGTATAGCCTATAAAGATGATTGATAGTCATGTTAATGATATATTTTGTATATGCTCTACAACAATAGTGCTTCCTGTCTTTAGCGGAGCGAAAGATTATATTCTAAATATAATCATAATAATAATAATGATATTAATAACGACCAAAAAAAATGTTTGCCCAGTCAAATATTGTAAGAAAAGATGTTTCACTGCGCAGCGATTCGAATAGTCAGGGTCGGTCTGCCGAAATTGGGTCTGACAATACAGACAACGGGATAATGGCGCACGTTTCTAAATTTAGAATCAGGGGATTTCCATCAGAGGAGACAATGCGACCTCTGGATCTTGAAGCGTGTTCTTGCGTATAGAAATCAACCCTGTATTACCCCAAGGCCAGTGGTTTGATCTTTTCATGTTGTATCGGAAACCTAGGATCGGAATTCTTCTTATGATTACATGAATAGGATTGTTGGGGATTTCGGGGATATGCCCATGCTTGGGTCCACATTTACGGGCATGTCACCACATTATTTTACCTCTCTCGATGGGTTTATCCGTGTGTCCATCATACATTCATTGGAAATGTTTGCAATCATGTATAAAAGATGATTGTATTGCATTGGTTGTGCCAATAACAATAA
Source organism: Hemicentrotus pulcherrimus (assembly GCA_003118195.1). Classification (NCBI taxonomy): domain Eukaryota; kingdom Metazoa; phylum Echinodermata; class Echinoidea; order Camarodonta; family Strongylocentrotidae; genus Hemicentrotus; species Hemicentrotus pulcherrimus. Next base: position 57,922 of record BEXV01002310.1, read on the forward strand.
CAATAATAATTTCTTTCCTTTCTTTTAAACATGTGGTTATCATCTATTCTTTATTTTATTTTATTTTCTTTAAAAATGTATTTCCTTTTTAAATTGAAAATTCCATTCCATTATTTCTTGTTAATGATCAAGGATAATTCTTGAATGGTCAGTTATTTCATGAGGATACCAATCGGTTTGTATTTTACCTGTTTATATCCTTGTGTATTTATCTATTTTTTTTTTATTTTTTTTTTTTTGCTGCTGTTGTTTTATTCTTACCAAACAGGGCCTCATGGAAAACCACCAAATTGGTGATATGTGCCACCCTGTATAAATATCAGAAATAAATAAATAAATAAATGAGGAGAACGGTTACTTATCCTTCGCCAAAGCTGCATCCGTTCTCCAACACTCGCATACTTCTGATCTGAGGAATTTAGATTCCATAGAACAACTCAAAACAAAACTGAAGTCTTAAAACGAACGATTATTTATCATTTGACTTTCACTACTTGTAGATTATCTGACGAGCTATTTTGTTTTAAATGTAACTTGTATATTCATTACTGTCGCGTCTTGATCAAAAGATATTTGCAGGTTATAAAGTCATATATTAAACCGCAGTCAAGAACACAAAAACAAAGATAACCAATGCTTCTTGATCTTGTAAATCAGTCATTTACTTTAATAAATCCTTTCGTTTCCATCTCAGTAAAATCACCAAATGGCCATATGATGTAGATTGAAGATTTGTCTCTTCTTGTCCTACGAGTCATGACTGACCCTTCATGGGCCTGTTGATGGTGGTTCTCCAGAGTGTCTTAAAGCGGGACTGCACTACCGGTACTTGTAGCTACTTGCGCCCTCTATATAGCAAACAATGCCTAAGCGATACCTGTTGGTCCCCCATGATACCTGTTGGTCCCCCATGATCCCCCTTTTCTTAAGTTAATTGATTGCTGATTTTTATGAAATAACCACCTGTCAGTGACAATCCTCACTGGCCAAACTAGTGCAGACAGGCTTTAAACTTAAGGATGGACTGAGACGAGTGATAAACTAATCAACCGTCATATTCTGTCGATCCATCTAAAATTCTGTCTGCCTCGTCTCCTTCTGGCCTTCAGTGGGTACTTGTATAATTATCTTTACTAAACTATCATCAGTTTGTCTGCAAATGTTGCCAAAGAGCTTCAACTTCTAGTTAATCTTTTGACAAAGGACAGTGTGTTTTCCGATCTGATTGCTAACAAATTCCTTGGTTCAACATTCAATCCAAGCTATTCTCAGCATTTTCCTCCAACACCACATCTCAAAAGCTAAAATCATAGTCTTACATTATTTTGTATTAATGTCTGGTCGTCATCAAATCAGTGTGATCACTGGTGGCAACCAATGTAAATGGGAGGCTCGACTATATACAGGAACTCAATTTCATTTAAAACAGTATATCTTTTCAAAATGAACAAATTTTTGTTCATTTTTCCTCAAAATTTCATCAAACTGATTCCTTGATTTTCCTTTCACATCTCCACACACTACCACCCACATATCTGACTTATCGATCTCTGTTCTACACACGCTCTCCAGCTAGTCTCTTCATTCAATGAGGATCAATTTATCCTCATTAAGCTGTTAAATGAAGATAAATTTATCTTCATTTAGCTGTTAAAGGTACTATGTCCCTTTTGCAGCCAACCTCAAATGCTGTAGAACTTTGCAGGAATTATGAATATGTCACGTATGTCCTATCTGTGAAATAAACGTCAGTAGCAGTGTCCTCATATTCAAATTATGCAAGGAAACCCGTTTACTTGCTAGACTTCACTGTCAGACACTTTTGAGTGACTGATTTGCTTTTTTCTTCTTTGGTAATAACATACATGAAAAGAGTTGTAAAGGGTACATGAGCATTTGTCTACATCAATAACCCACTTCTTGCGATGGCCAAGATTAAACTGATTGAATCTTTGCGCAGCATAAAACGTATGACCATTCGGTACAATTGTCTGAATATCAAGACCATTACTTTTGGGCTCTATAGCCCTAAAGTCGATTTGACGACTAATAGTCTTTATTTTCCGACTTAAAAACATTTTCAAGCCCCACCTTTTTTAGGGAAGTTCTAAATTAGTATTATCTTTCAAATGCAGTTGGAATTTAACTTTTTTATTTTTTTGGCCTGCAAATGGGACATAGTACCTTTAAATGAAGATAAAATTTATCCTCATTTAGCTGTTAAATGAAGATAAATTTATCCTCATTTAGCTGTTAAATGAAGATAAATTTATCTTCATTTAGCTGTTAAATGAGGATAAATTTATCCTCTTTGAATGAAAAGACTGGAGAGCGTGTGTATAGAACAGAGATCAATAAGTCAGATTATGTGGGTGGTAGTGTTGAGATGTGAAAGAAATATCAACGAATCAGTTTGATGAAATTTTGAGGAAAAATGAACAAAAATTCGTTCATTTTGAAAAGATATACTGTTTTAAGTAATATTTTAAGAAAATACAACAATGATTTTTCAAAATAAATTATTTTGAACGTGTGAACTGGGTTTGACACTTCGAGAAACAGATCAAGGAAAAATTAAAATCTTTGCCAATGACATCATAAGAGAATGGCATGATACAGGCGACATAATTAAATTGATCGTTCAAGTCTGATAGTCCCATTATAAAGACTTGTCTCAAACATAACATGACAGGTTATTTAATTACAATAAAGATGCATTCAAATCAATTTCAATGAGGAACTAGAACACAAATAAATGATTCCCACTAAAAACTAAGAAATGCAATATTTATAGTTGAAAGATTTGAAGTATAAAAAGGGAATAAGAGGCCTGCAGAATATGATTATGTGAAGTAGCTTTGTGTGGGATCCAAAACTGAGAGAAAAATATTGCTACTCTCATAATTATTTATGTTTTTAGAACGTTCCCTTGTTATTCATCCTTATAGTGACAAAAGGAAGCAATGGTTCTTAATAGCCACTGTGAAATTGACCAGGGGGCTGTTTCACAAAGACTAAGATCAACTTCAATTTGGACTTAGCTATGGCAAGCCATTCATGCCACTGGTTGCTCTCACCATTATGATCTTTAGATGATATTTTTTCCTTCAATAATGATTTATCAACAAATGTATATTATGTAGACTTGTGACAATGATTTGTACGTNACCCCCAGTTCTGTATCTGAGACTTGTATATTTCATGTTATAGCGTTTTGCTACCAGAAATTTGTGTAACAAGGACTTTGATACTGTAATACTTAACAGTCATTTTCACTTCAAAAAACTTCAGCAAAAAAAAAGGACAAAGGGACAAAAATTGCAATTTTTTTTGTGTTGTGTCTGTTTTTATTCAATTATTTTGCAGCATAAAATTGTTCATGCATGTGTTTAAGTTTCTTCACTGTCATTATCGAAAGCAGGACCCAATCAATAGGATTGAGCTGTAAATGCATAAATGTACTAGACATAAATCATCTTGATTGATACAAATCTGTAAAAACAACACCAGTTAGATATTATCGATGAAAAACATGCTCAACCGGAAACCTCCCGGAAAAAAATCTTGATCGAAACTTTAAATGTGATATATTGTGTAAGAATTTTAGACAGTATACTCAAGAAAGAGATCCAACTAGTCTTCAATATAATTTATGTTGCTCTGATCAAAGTGAGGATTCTATGTTTTGTGAACTTTTAGATCTTCCTTCTATTCAACGTGGAACATAACCAGGTATCAGATCATCAAATTGATAACAGATTACACAAAGGAGGTTAGCGTTCTCCTTTTTCCAAAGTGGCACATTTTTTTTGTAGCAGAGCGTAATTTCTAATTAACACTCATAACAATGTTTTGCTTGGAGTCTAAAGGAACTAGTCTGCGTTTTTATGAACCACCCTATCCGCCATACATATCAATGTATGGGTTTGTTGGTTCATAATCTCAACGACGAATTGATAGGAGTAACCGACGTTGCCAATTTGGCTATGATCAGGGATATATTCAATCCTCTTTTTACTTGATGAGTTTAAATGAAGCGATGAAGAGAGAAACAAATCTGAGATTCTTTATCTAGACTAGAATTCATTTCTCTGGGCTAGGAATCAACCTTGGTGGCCAGTAGTCCTCGAAAGGTCTCTTCTCTGATGCTTTACATCAAATAATATCTTCCAACAATTCTTTAAAATGTCTACCCCGAGTGAACAGCTAGAACAGGCTGCTACACCCCTAGGTGTGGTACCATCAACCACATTATCCTTCTGTCGCCTCACCAGTAGGCCGTGAAGTGTTCTCTAGAGTTTAAGTGTCAGGTGTCATAACCCTGTTCTATTGTAACTTTGGTGGCCAGCAGTCCCTGAAAATTCTCTTCTCTGATGCCATACCTCCAATAATATCTTCCAACATTTCTTAAGAATGCCTACACCGAGTCTACACCAAGAACAGGCTGCTACAACCCTAGGTGTAGTACATCTACATGTAATCCTTCTATCGCTCCACCAGTTGGTGTGAAGTGTTCTCTAGAGTTTAAGTGTCTGGTGTCATAACCCTGTTCCGGGTAAATGTAACTCTGGGTGGTCAAAGAGGAGGTTCCTTCGAGGTGGATGAACAGGTTTGTCTGATGTGAGCAGATAAGGTTAAGGCATATAAAGTTAAGCTTCAAGTTATCATGTTGTAATTCTCCAAAATGTTTTGACTAAAATACTTATATATATCATACACAAGAAAAATGATACTCTATTATTTCCTGTCATAATTCCTCACTTTTTAGGTAGTCATTCAAAATATAAGAATGGAAACCATGCTTATCATGTATTTCATTCCAAAATGATTTGAATTCATAGCTCAAGATATTATTGAGTAAATGAGTATATACAAAACATGACCTCTGACCTTACCCACTGATTATAATGTATTGGGTCATGCACTGTGCACAAGTTGACCATGAGATGGCGCTGTGCAATAAACAATACGCTAGGGCAGAAAGTTCATCAATTCAGTATCACTTTAATGCTAATCCCTAAAGGTTGTTAACCCTTTGCCTATGGGGCTAAAAAGGCTCCTTTATTAAAGGTATAGACCAGTTTTGGAAACACCCCCCTCTCAAAAAATTCAATGGAAGCTCGTATTACCAATCATGTGAAAGAATATGTTTTGACTAATACGTGATGATACAAATTATATTTGGTAAATGATCATATCTATCCCGCCTGGATAGATATCGCGAAGTCCCATTAACGTCATTCTGTGTACAGTGCTTGTAACTTTACCCAGACTGGGCCAAATTTTGTATCATCTTGATGATTCCAGAATCTTGCAGTACACACCAATACTTACATGCTTGATCATCAACCTTTTCTGATCGATTCCACAACGGTTCTTTCACAATGCAATCACATGACCAAAACTGGTCTATACCTTTAAAGCCCATGAAAACAAGACAACTTAGCAGCCAACAGGTTAATGTAAAGGATATTTGTGTAGTAGTTTGAAGATGCCAGTTCCTACGTTCATCGGGATACCCATGATGATGCATTCACTCACACCTACAAAAAAAAGAAAAACATTACAATGTAATCAAATCAAAACTTTCACTGCTCTGTTTGTCTCAATTTTCTGCTTTTGAATAAACCAAATAAACGTCCTCTTTACTTCCTCTTTCTAGAAACCAGAAACTGCAAACAGGAAACTTTTGCAGCCCATTAAATTTTCAGATTAAATGGTAAAGATTAAAATCTTCCACTGGAAACAGTTTCAAAAAATTGAAACCTTAGGTATATTTATCCTATGATGAATGCAATGTGGCACAAGGAGATTATTTGAGTGGCATATAAAGAGTTATAAGAAGAACCTCCCCATCTGGCAATACCGTTTGAAACATAGCGAAAAACCTTGAGATCTGTGAATCAATGAAATGTTTGGATTCTTACCGCAAATGGCATCTTTCTGACCAAAGTAGGCCGCTTCAAAGAGGTGATCAGAGGTTCGTTCAAACTAGAGAATAGAAAAAGAAATGATCATAGATAAATGTGCAATACATAGACACAAGTATTAAAGTGATACTGAACTAATCAGCTTTCTGCCCTAGCATACCGTTTATTGCACAGCGCCATCTCGTGGTCAACTTGCCAACAGTGTGTAACCCAATACCTAATTCCCACTTCGCAGTCAGAGGAATCGATGCAACAGAGCAGCTAGGGAAGTAGCTCGTGAAGCAGCGAGTTATGGACCATACGGCTAAAGCTGACCCGGGATGGCGCTAGAGGGGAATTCACGGTAGTGCTTCTAGTATAGTATGGCTTCAAGTTAATGTTATGGAGCACTTGCTTTTGCAAAAATTGCTCCACAGTAATTTCCTACAATAACTGAATCCCTAACTTCAACTCAACCCTCGATCCAACACACTACCTATCCCTAACCCTAAGCCTATACCTATTGAATACCCAATTGCAACCCTAACATTAAATCTTTGACGAAATAAAGCTGGATGAAGTGTCGTCAGAGCTAATCTCTGAGCACTGTAATGGAATAGGGCACATAATAAAATGTTATACAAATTTCAGCTCCTTCATGTACTGTACCCTTTGTCAATTTTCCTGTTGTACCCTTAGTTAATATTTAATGCAGATATCATCTTTATGTTTGAAAAGTTTGTGTTATTACCATTTAGGGGTAATAATTGCAGATTGTTGTGTGTATACTTACGGATGCTAACATGAGCACGCTCTCCTTCATCTTAGCCAGACCAAAGCGAGTTATACCAAGAACTTCACCCTGCAGGAAGAAAAAAAAATAAGATGGAAATATGAACTGTGCGGGCCTGCCGGGATGTAATGATTTAATTACAGAATTCCACTCCTCGATATCATTACACAGATAATTCTTTCTCGGATGGCTATGTACATTGTTCTTTTTACTTTCTAGAAAATACTATTTTAACTTTTTGCACATCAGCATGTTGAATTTGAAAATCTCCCACAAAGAGAAGCTTTACTGACTTAACATTGTCTCGTATCAAAAGCAATCTTTCTCAAAACAAAAACAAACCAACACTATTATTTTGGATTTGAATCCATGCAGGGGTGAAAAGGCATTTGATATTATTTATTTATTCAGTGCAGTTAAATAATCTTGAAACCTTTTGTATATCGATCCCATGATGAATAAAATGAGACACAGGGAGATATATTGTGTGGCATATAAAGAGTTAAATCACGTTATTATTTCTCAATTGTATACTAGGGAACCAATAAAGTAATTTTTTTTCTTTAAAATAAATTTGACCATGCTCTCTTTACATTACCGTATTTTCCGGTGTAAACGCCGCAGTATTTTTGGGAGAGAAAAAATCAAAAAGTCGGGGTGCGGCGTATATACGGCAACAGAGTAAAAAAAAAAAAAAATCAAGCCAAAACCAGCACAAATTTGCACATATGGGACNGTCAACCTTGCACATGTCAACGTCCCATTTGTCAAATAACCTCTTAAGTCGATGATAATAAATAGTCCCAATTTTTCTCCATGGACTTACCTGTGTTGGTCCTATGTATGAGTCGATTTTTGAAGTCGAAGAATCAAATTCAAAATTCAAATTCAAATTTATTCATGTTTCCAACAAAACATTACAAATCAATTATAAGCTTTTAAAAAAAATTTAAAAAAACATGTTGGAAACAGAGGGGTGCACTAAAAAGCAATGCTTGTACAAGTGTAAACACCTTAAATTCCTAGAACAGTCGCGTGGTCTAAGGCGCCGGCTTCAATCCCCAATCTATCTGTGTGGGCCCGGGTTCGATCCTGACTTCTTTGTAAAAATTTTTTTTTTTTTTAAAGGTCAAAATCGGGGGTGCGGCCTATACAAGGGTGCGGCGTTATCACATGCAAATACGGTACGCCGAAAATAAGACAAAAACGACCAAAATCTTACCTTGTATGTCATAAGATCACCGAGTAACATGACATGACGATGGTCAATACTCATTCCATGACTAACCATTGTATACTCTATCTCACTCATGATACACCGTCTGATAATACAAACATACAGGGACAATTAGACAATAACATTTACAATACAATACTTCTACTCCTACTAATAATACAAATACATTTTGGTTACCCAGGTTTATAGCCTCATCGATATTCATTATGTTCTCCCTGAGGTCCCTGCAATCATACAATTATCCCGCCTTTAGCCGAGCCACCATGAAAAGGTGCTCAAGCATTTCTGCCTACCCGATACCCATTTTCTTCACCTGGGTGGAGAGTGGCAAATGTAGATTAATGCCTTGCCAAAGGACAATAGTGCCATTACAAGGATTTGAACCTTGTACCTTGTGCTTCATAGTCCCAGGCCTAATCCAGTGGACGACAACACCACAACAATAACAGAACATTAATTACAGGATGTCTCTTTCACATGAAGTATCCCAGAAATAATTTCTCTATGAAGACACAAATATACACAAAACATGTTGATAACATTTTTCAGACAGATTGTCAATCATTAATCTAAATCTGCCACTCTCAACCCAGGTTAAGTACATGGGACCTTGCAGGAAGAAATTTATTATTATTATCATTATTTTAAAATTTTAAAAATCAATAATTGTTATCATTATCATTATTATCACTGTTATCATTATCATAATCATCATCATCATCATCATCATCAATCTTCATCATCATCATCATCATCATCATCATCATCATCATCATTCATCATCAACATCATCATCATCATCATCATCATCATCATCATCATCATCATCATCAACATCATCATTCACGATGGAGTTAAAGATTGGGACAAGGGTTAATGATAGAATTGAAGAGGGCTGAGGGTGTGCATACCTAGCTGCTTCGATGCCTAACGTCTTCTCCATCTCAACGGTGTTGTTAGATGTAGTATGTGTTCCCTTCACACCTGTAAAATAAAATAAAATAACATAACAAATGCAGTCAAACCTCCTTTCAAAGGCATCGTTTAACAATGTTAAATCTGAGATACACGGCCCTATGTGCTATCGGTGTCTGTGATTTGGTGTAATATTGCACTTCAAAATCATGAAGTACCTCCAAAAAAAATTAAAAATTGAGTGACCGGTTTAATCCTACTCATTTTCCCTCATAGACTGTAGTGTTTCAAAAACCTTTGGAAAAAAATATCTTGATAATCAGACAGGCGATCAGCTTGTAAAAGCCATGGGATTCCTGACTGGCCTAAAGGTTTATAATTATGATTACAGCACGAGCTAAATCCAAGATTTTGTGTAGAATCTGAGGCAAAGATACCCAATCCCTTAAGTGCTATGTAAATCCAGAATAATATTACTACCATCATCAGAACAGTCCGTACCATCAACCCCACCCAATTGTTTCAGAGAGAGCGAGAGAGAAATACCTCTTGTTGCGATGACTCCTTGCAGATTGTCTCCTTCCACCAGGAGCTTGAACTTTAGCTCGCCTGCCTTCTCATCTATGTGGATCACAGCTCGGCTCACGTTGGGGGATCCCTGCAATGAAACAATCATATCTTTAAAACAAATGAAGTTTTTATGCTATAATTTCTCCCTCCTTTCCTTTTTAATGATCAAGTGATCTTTTATACCTTCGTTTTCACTCAATCTATCTCTTTCTCTCTCCCTCCCTCTCACTTCTCTCCTTTTTCTCT
>BEXV01002311.1:4166-17516 GCA_003118195.1 Hemicentrotus pulcherrimus
ATGGTCATGCGATTGCATTGTGAAAGAAACGTTGTGGAATCAATCAGAAAAGGTTGATCATCTAGCATCAAGCATCTGCAAGGTTCTGAAATCATCAAAATGATAAGAAATTTGGCCCATTCTCCGTAAATTTACAAGCACTATACACAGAAAGATGTATATGGGACTACCCTTTATCTCTCACAGACCATGAGAGATACACATTTACCAAATATATGAATTATTAGGAGGTTTTCGGGCAAATTTGTTATTATCATGTATTAGTCAAAACATATTCTTTCACATGATTAGTAATGAGAGCTTCCATTTCATTTTTTGAAATTGGGGCGTTTCCAAAACTGGTCTTTACCTTTAAAATAATTCCATAAATTGGGGTAAACAAAATTTATTCCACCTTTATGAGCGACAGTGTATCATATCCGCTGAGGTTCTCCTTATTCATTTTCGTTATTATATTTGGTTACACCTTTTTGGTAAACATGCAATGAACTGTCAGTAAGTACTATTTGTTAACGTGACTATACTTGTCTGACGGGTCCAATGACATTTCCACGAGTCTACGAGTGTCGTCATTCAGCTGGAACGACCGTCTGCGATGTCGATTCAATTCAGTTCAATTTAGTTTAATGTCTAAATAGAAAAGGTGAGATCCTATAGCATACCCTGACATAGGATATACTCTCTACTTGTACACGCTGCATATTTACAAACTCAATGGAGTAAGACAACCTTAAATCCTTTGTTGTGGCGAGGTTTTAAAGTTTACGTCAATAGGCCATTTTTAATATGTATTTAACTTAATATACATGTTTAATTTCCAATGAGCAATAATTTCACCGGTTACATATTATTGAATTTCAATGTGCAAAAAAAAAAAAGGATTGCGTACATTAGCTTTGGCTAGGTAGGACAAATATGGCTTGCTCTATACCTAACAGGTTAACTGTTTTAAAATGTTACTGTTGGTATATATTAAGATCTTTCAAAGGCATTTGAATTTAATTGAATTGAACAATAAGTGATGTGTGCGTCTTGTGACTATTTAATTACCATTATTTGAAAGTAGTGAATATTCAGGAGTCAGTTCTAAAAGGGGTTTGCATTAAATATGATTTCTTTACGAAAATTACCTATTGACAGAAGGTAAACAGCACATCTCGGATTACCCTTCACGAACCCGTCAATGCATTACAATTTGTACAGAGATTGTCCTGTTGAAAATAAAAATAAAACTGCAACTTAAACTGAAACTACCTAATTCTGTTGTACATCATAAGAGTGAGCGGGCGAACGTGCACATCGCTAAGACGAATAACTATTACGTGGTTGTGCAACTTTCGATGTGACGCACACGTTTACGATGCGGATTTAGATTTTATTTGTTTTAATGAAGAAGAAAAATATTTGTTTTTATTCTTCCTGTTTGCAAGTGGTAAATTGTTGGAAAACAGAGACTAAAAATTCCTCGGTTTGTAAATTTTGTCACGTGCACATCTGGCTTAATACTTTCAGACCATTGTTAATACTATCTCGTGTCAGTAGGTGAATAAATAGTTGAATATGAATATGAATGTGTATATCATTGTGCATATTACATTATAATCCTTGTAATTTCGATTTATTTTTTTTCTTCAACAATTAACGCTTTCATAAATCATTATAAGGTGTATTATGTTGTGATTTTGCTATTTTTTTTAAATATTTGTTTGTATATATCCGTGTTACTTTACTTGAACAACTGCCTAATAATAGCTTTAGACATTAATATGCATTCTCATTTTATGAAATCATCGGCTGTTCTTGTTTTGTTCGTGTTGTTATTCTCTGATTGATCCACTGTACCNTCCCCTGTTAAGCAATTATAACAGAATTAAAGAAATTTTAAATTAACACAAAAAGTATTCGTCATTGTACCGACACAATGTGTACATCTATATGTTTATGTTGCTTTTGCATGTGACATGTCATGAAATAAAATAATTAAAAAATGATTCGAATTATATTCAACTGAATATACAAGCCCACGACCGTAACCATTTAGGAAATAAATTGATACGGATGGTAAGTGCCAACTTTTTAAGATCATTTTTTGAATAGTTTGTATATATTTTTCATCTAATTCTGCATGTACTACGTCATATAGTTCGTTAATAATCAGTATTTCCGCGCTTCTTGTTATTGTTATGTTGGCTATTTGAATTTCCTGATTTAAACAATGTTTTGGACCCCTGAGAAAAAAACCTAAAATCGTGCTGATTAGAATATAACATCCTAAAAGTTGAAAATAAGTTAAATTATCAATGACTAAACATAAATAAATCCAATTAAAAACAAATAAATAAATACACAAATGAATTAATAAACTTACAATTGCATCGTATGGACTTTCTGGATGGAATCCAGCTACCATCTTGACATGTGATTATATCACTACCCTCTACAGACCCCTCGGGACAGGAGAGACCAATCACAGTGTTATGCTCGTATACATTGACCGTGGTGATGTATTGTCCTGAGGTGACCGTCGCTGTAAAACTGGTCCATTCATCGGCGGAGCATGGAGCTACAAAGATGTAACAGGGAAGATATAATGTGTACCTTATGAAAAGTATTGATATTGCCCTAGATGTTGGCGAAGATAAAGGCTTTGGGTTTGAGCCCCCTGCACGAGAATTCGGAATTATCAATCTTTACCTCACGCTCGAGCAGAGAGTTGGTCTGTTTTGGGTCACTTGAAAACATTGAGAAAAGTAATATGTACTGTCGATATATGCACCTCGATCCCCAACCTCTACCCCCAGCTATCCTCGAAAAATAATGAAAAGTGCCCTCTAAAAACTGAGAAGTCTTCGTCTTTTATTATTGATAATAGATCACAATCAATTTCAAGCAAAATCAAGTTATTTCTTACCTGAACAAGTATAGTCCTCGGGTGAAGTTATCCAGTTATTTGACCCCTGACACATGTTGAATTCAGGCAGATTTGACATGTATGTTGTGTTACACGTGAAGAAGATTGGTGAGAAGGCACTATAAGGACCCACCGGTGTAGCATTGTCAATCAAGAGCATTGGGTCTATTAAAAGACCACTGATGTCACAGTCTGTTTGGAAAAGGTGGGGGGGGGGGATAAATCTGATTCACCTATATCAGAACAACAGTTATAGAGGAGTAGCTAAAGTAAATGACCTCGTTTCATTTTAGTCACATAAAAATGGGTAGTCACGAACAAATCCGTTAATTTGTAATTGTTATTTGGTTTCGGTTTGCCATTTGCTGTTGCTGTTCTTCCCGACGGCCCTGCAATATACCCAATGGATTTCCAGGTAACCATTTATACCTGAGTAGAAAGTGACACATGTGGATTAATGTGTTGCCAAATGAAATTAAGTGGTGGGCTGAGATTGGAACCCTCAACCCTTGGGTTGCGAGTCAAGTGAATGAAGCACAATTACACCACACCTCCACGAGAGGTCCTTAATATTAGGGTTAAAGATAAAGTTGAGTACTGGTCATGTGATTGCATTGTGAAATAAGCGGTGTGGAATCTATCAGAAGAGGTTGATCATCTAGTATATAAGGATTCGTGTGTATTGCAAAGTTCTGGAATCATCAAAATAATAACAAATTTGACCAAATCTTGGCAAAGTTACAAGCAATGTACACAGAATGATGTATATGGCGCATGGCGAAAAAACCTACCCCGATTTTTACGATATTTCATGTCATATTTAGAATATTAAGGCATTTGAAGAGCCATGCTTTTCAGGGAACATGTTTAATCTGATGTTCTTCCACCCTTGCATAATAACAATGATAACGCTCACAAATTATTTTTTTACCTCTTCCAAGAACTCAACCTTCTCTTTAAACTAGGGATAATGGCGACAATTTAGCATAACATATTAGTTATTAACTACTGGTATTAGATGCAAGGAACAATACAGTATATAGCATAAACAGGAAAGTCAGCTATTCAAGGGCCATCTCTATAGTTGTACCAGTTTTTTCCCCCAATCTGATATTTACCTTACAATATGAATTTCTATTAAAACTTCGCCCTAGTCCGATGTAGATAATATTATTAATGGAAAGAAAAGTTACCATCATCTTGGAGATTTATTCAAGATGGTTCGTATTTCCTTAATAACTGCAACATTAGGCAATTACAAGGATTACAAAGTTAGCAATTGCAGCAAAACTCACAAGAACATCAACGATATCAAATAGCAACACAAGTTTACATAGGATGTCGATTTTCCGTTCTTAAATATTGAATTCTTACCTTGAGCATTCACGTTTAGAAATCCAAATATTACAAATAAGAAGCAGTTTCTGAAATGCACTTCCATCTTGATTGTAATATTTGAAGTAAATAGCGAGATTTGGGAAGAAGAATTGTGAATAGTCCAGGCTGCAGCTCCGCTCCTGTCTCTTTTGCTTAATGTTTCCTCAAACCAACGAGGCTTCCCTGATATTACTTCTTGGTTTGACGTAGTGTTGAGGGACAGCTTGTAATATCCAAGTTCAAATAATGGGAGTGAATGAAGAAATACCCTCTTCGCTATACAGAAAAACACTTGAATTCCATGTTGGTCGGCATCTGTTAAGTGTGTGTTTGGTAATGTCAAATAAGAATAATTACGACTACACTTGAATAGTTTAAGAACCCTCATTTGATTTTAGTCACGTAAAATTTCTGTATTCATAATCGGGATTTAGTTACGGTTTGCAATTTCCGATGTTATCCTTCTCCTCTGTATATTGTTCAAATATGATGTCTTCGTTTATAGGAATATTAATAAATCTCATTACATACAAACATACTCACTCGTAATCAATCATTTTGACCCAATCAGACATAGTAAAACATGTAATACAGAGTTTCTTTTAAAGATGCCGACAATGCCCTTAACATTTTCAGTTTTTCCCCTTTCTCAATCGGTAATGTTTGTATTCAATTAAAGTTGTTTCATCATATATTTGATTTACATCTACATGTATATAGACAGTCATCAGACGGCATATAATCAAACAGGGATCTTTGACTTGTACATTAAATCCAAGCGTTCTTCCGTTCAACATCTCGGATAAGACGGATGTCATTTATGGCATTCTCGTATATTTTCTGTTTTTTCTGCCATTGTTACATCATTTCTACGCCCCATCATTCTTCCCTCCTTCGTTACTACTCATTTTACAACTCTCAGGCACCTACTCTCTGCATCTAACAACGACTTCACGTGCTCTTCTCTCACTCCCCGTGTCACTTCACTCCTGGCTTTATATTCTGAAAACTGCGTTAACTTTTATGATAGCAAAAAAATGTCAATTGTCATAACAAATCAAAAGAAAGGCAAGTCATTGATTAAAGATAAAGGTGAGTTCGGTTAATGCAATTGCATTGTGAAAGAAAAGGTGTGGAATGGATCACAAACAGTTGATCATGTAGCATGTAAGTATTTGTGTGCACTGCAAGGTTCTGGAGTCATCAAAATTATAATAAATTGGGCCAAGTCTTGGTAAAGTAACAAACACTGTACACAGAAAGCTATATATGGGACAACATAATTGGTGTCGGGGCTAGTACTATCCTGATGTCCTTGTCTTTCTTTGCTCATTACTCAGCCAGTACACATTTTCTTCCAAAATCTGTTGGCATATGCCATTTATATGTAATCTTGAACATTCAGTGTAAGTTTTGTTTGATTCTGTGAGAATAATTTTCTTTTTTTACTCTTGTAGCTTATGCTGGCTGTTTAGAGAGGCTTTTGCCCAAGCACCTATAGGCTTTTATTCCGCCAGATTTAATTGTTACAACAATATTATCAAACTTCTCAATGGTATGAAATATAACACAATTTACTTAATACGGCCCTTCAGTTCTTATTCGCATAGGTATATGGGGCGGATCAAGCTTTTTGTTTAAAAAGGGGGGCATAATATTAAAAAAAACAATGGGTCATCATCTCAAAAGGAGGGGGTGGGGTCACATTTCGACTTGTATACTAAATGTATCTGGGGGGTGTTTCACAAAGATCCTAAGTTGAACTTTACTCTAAGTTGGACTTAAAAATTATAGAAAGCCGTAGCATCTCTGAAAATATTTTGTAAAAGTTATTTTGAAAGGCATAAAATGTTGATTCAAATCAATCATATTTTCTATTATCATGGGAGATTTCCTGTTCTTGCTGTGGAATTTATGAAAAGTCTAAAATACTTGTTTTTTCACTTTTGAATATATTTAAATTTAAGGCTACAAATGGCTTTCCATAATTTTTAAGTCACACTTAGAGTTAAGTTCGACTTATGATCTTTGTGAAACACCCCCAGGTCTCAAACGGGGACGGGGCATAACACGGTTGAAAGACCCACTCCTCACCCCAGTGATCGGTATCATTCTGTCCACTTATATAGTATATGTGTGTTTGTGTAATTGGGATTTTACAGACGTGTATCAAGAAGATATGATTAATTGCGTTTGGGGACCGACCTTTAACGTCACCATCCGAAAGGCGTGTTGCAGTTTCGAGCAGGGGTTGACCAAGCCAGTTTGTAGGCGAGAACAGATAGCTGGCCAAGTGAATGTGGCGCTAGACCAACCCACACTTCTCCAAGATTGTCTATTGTTTATATCATGTCTGTTGCAAAATAATGTGCCCCTGTGACCAAACATCCGAAAACGATTACTTCGATAGAAAGTCTATGAACAACAATTTATACAGATTTTTTCTTCTATGATTTCATTTGCTTTCATTCTCTATGATAGGACCCTACCTTTAAAAAAATATATATATATTTCTCTTCTTATTACTGATTTGTTACTGTGCATTCGATGTGGATATGAAGACAATTATTTATAAGCTCTGGTATTAGCATCAATAAAGCTATTTCCACTAAAGATTTAGTAAAAAGTAATTCAATACAAATTTATTTACGGTTACACATTTACTCTTTGAATCATAAATGAAATTATAATAAATTAACAAGCTGGACATAAATATGAGCTTAAACATTACCAACAAGATAGTGTAAGAAAATAATCACAAAATGATTAAATATACAATTGTTCACGAGTTTAGAATATCTTACAAGCAGACAGAAGGACGTCAATGTTACTAAAGGGTTCGGACACAAGAATATATCAGACAAACAACATCTAAATGGCAGTTCCAAATTTGGTAGAGGATCACAAGTATTTACTACAATAATTATTTTGTTAAAGACAAATGGGTTTATGCCCTTGCCCAACCACTCCCATCCCCCCCCCAGTCGATCCGGATCATTATTGGACAATTATTTGCCAAGCTTTCTAAGAGCACCTTATACGTTATATACACACCAAACAAGTAGTACGAGCACATCACTTGAGTTACGACTAATGATGGCCAGGCGAATGGCAACAACACCCATCTCACACGAGGCGCAANTCTGATCGGCAGTTATTCCATAAATTGAATGTTTATTGTATCACAAAAAGGATGTGTTATTCCTTCCGCCTACTCGTTGCTGCAGACATCATCAGACAGACGTTTTATCGCCACTAGATGGGGTAGTAAGACAATCCGAGATAGAAATATAGATGACTCTGTCTATATACACAGTTTGGCCGACCCGGTTTGAGTTGGACACAATACAGCGACTACTGCTTTGTTGGGCAAGCACTAAACAAAAAAATATACACCATGCATGTTGTGACCAGGTGTAACCAAGTTGGCCATACTATGTGTATATAGCTGGCTCTGTCTCGGACTACGTATTTCCAAACTAGTGGCGACAAAACGTCCGTCTGGTGATGACTGCAGCAAAGAATAGGCGACAGTCTCACAGGTAAAACAAAACTTTTTGACTGCGATACAATACAAATTCAATTCATGGTATGTTACTCATTCTTACCCAATGTGATTACCTTCATGTCTAATGAATACTATGAAGAATAATGATTAGTCCCTTTGACAGTGACAATTATCAATGGCAGTGGGGATGGGAAAATGGGATCGTATTAGCTAATTCAAAATTGAATTCAAATTACCTATCGAAATGGAATCCAAATTAATTTGTTGGATCATGTTTAAAACACATACACAAACAATTGTACACATTTGTGTATATAAGCCTATATCGAAATATTTTACAAAGTAATCACTGATTATGCAACAATTATACTTCTACTAAATCTAGCATTTCTGAATAAAAACCAAATACAAATGAATAATTGTAAATTGCTAAAATAAACAAAAAGAGAATAAAAGAATGTTGAATTGAATAGTCAAATACCAGTTCATTGTTGAAACTGACAAATAAACATCAAACAAACACAACATATTACACTAACAAATACAATGGCATCATTGAGACGGGAAAAAGAATAACATTGAAATCTTTCCTATTAAGTTCTTCTTCCTATTACTAAAAAAAATGTCCTTGTTTTTTAATCCGGATCATTATTTGACAATCATTTGCCAAGCTTTCCAAGAGCACCTTATACGTTGTATACACACCAAACAAGTAGTACGAGCACATCACTTGAGTTACGACTAATGATGGCCAGGCGAATGGCAACAACACCCATCTCACACGAGGCGCAATCTTGAACACAATAAAACTTACTGTTACATTAAAGGTAAATACAAAGTGTTGGTATCGCGTCATATATTTGGTTCAAATGAACATATTGGAAGCATATGCGATCCTACAATTTTCAATGATCGTTGTCGCGGTTGGAATCGAAAAGTGATGAAAATGTAAGTAACAAACTCTTTATTTTGTATAACGCCCTCTCAGGATTGATATTTCTTTAGCTTCAAAACAAGGTTTCTTGACAAAAATCGACCGATTGTCTATTCCCGTTTGGAAATTATATATCAGATGCATATCCCGAGATGTTCATGGTTGCATCTAACATAGTATGGCCGTAGGCGCTTTTTAAAATTTATCGGGAAGACCGATAAATTTGATATTTTAATTTTTGGAATTTCTAAGCGTTTTAAAGCCCATTTTTTCAGAGCTGCTTATTCAAACAGTATGTTTGACAGTAGTAATGCACATTTTAAATTTCATATTCCAAGCCTGTTGAAATGTTACCAAAACTTTGTATTACCTTTAAGCCTATGAAGGCAATTAAGCCCAACCGCCGGTAATCCAACGCAATCTTTGCACCTTTCATTTTGCACCATTTTTTGTATTCTTCATAGCCACACAGAGAGCGAATCAAAGACGCCGAAATAACATGCAGCTTACGAATGACAGTTTTATCAAGCCATTGGAATTTCTTCCCTCCATATTTAGCATGTTATTATTAATACGAGAAATGATCGGTTCACGGCATCCACCAATATGGTAGAGGTCCAAACTTCCTCGTTCTATACTCTCTCCTATTTCGTTTTTCAATAGGTTCCTCGTTCTTCGGGTTGGCTAGATTATCGACGAGAGACCTGTTCATCCAGCCTTTGTCTAACAAATCTTCATCATCAATGTCAACTTCTGTGAAGATAGCGGTTGTAACGTCATTATCAAGGACAGTTGTGCCTGTTTTAGTGCATTTTTCGTCCGGACGGCAAAACCCTATCATATCACCACCATGCCAAGCTTGTTCTTCATGACAATGCGGACGAGATGTAGCTTTCATAGATTCCAGCATCTCTATATCAAGACTGGCTCTGATGTCCATCAACTGTGACCAGAGGAAACGACGGATATAACAAATATGTAAAGGCTCTTCGGATGGTGCCGGAACAGCGTTAATCAATTCTGAATTATATTGTCGCGAGGCATTAGCGCCATCAGGTACATTTTCCGGACTTGAAAGAAAGGAGTGTTGGAAAAACTGCAATCCCTTTATGCTTGCCTGGTGCGGACTTGAAATAATAGATTTCAGCGAGTCTTCGGCTCCCTCTCTCACATCTGATTTCTCTAAAGAAACTTGATCAACCTCTCCCTGGAATGTATGACCTGCTGAATGCATGCGTGCTGACTCTTGAGGTCCTGACGTATGCACCGTCTGCTCTTTTTCTGTTGGTTTCGCTCCAGTCATGTCAAGATTCTCTACTACCTCTCTCGTTTGTCCGTTCTCAAATGACAGACATGGAACGTTACTCTGCCTTCCATTCTCAACTGTAGAGATGGCGTCACGAGATATACCCTTCTCTGTAACGCCCAATGTTGAGTTCTCCCAGACTGATTCATCTCTTGTTGTTGAGCCCTTTATGAGATCAGGGAAGAGGTCCGAAATATAACTGATGAGTAGTTCCGTATTTTCCAGGAGCTTAGAGTCCTCTAGAATAGTTGCAAGCCTTGGGTTCGATACAACCTCATGGAGATGATTGAGTTGTGCAAACACCTGCAACTTTTCGTGGTACCGTCTCAAAAGCAAATGTTCGCCATCTTTTTCGACAGATCTCATTTTCTCATCGTTCCCCTCCTCGATGTCCTCCGAAGAGTCATCGAATGAATCGGATAAGTCGCTGTCGGATGATTCACGACATCTTTTTGTTTCCATATCGTACGGATGCAAGGTTGGCGTGTAGTTGTACGAGAGTTGACGAAGAAGATTAAGGTGCCTTGTCAATTCGTCGGGAAGGGGTACATGTTCAATCTCGGTGACAGGGATGAAACTCTCTTTCCTGTAAATGAAGCAGATCATTACTATTTTTAATGACATGTGGCATATTTGTTTTAAATATTAACATTTTCTTCGATGTGATTTGTATTCGACAAAAATGCAACTTGTACTGTTTTCATTTAAATACTTCTTTGCGTAAACAAATTTGCTACTTTAGCATTACACTTGGCAAAACTTCTTTGTATATTAAGCAGTTTTTATTATATTTAATGTGGAAATAGTACCAAAATGAATTTGATTTCACATTATTTTGCAAATATAAAAAATTCAAGTAAGATGTGAAAGCAAAAGAACTCGTCGTAGTTTACAAATAGCTTATTGGGATATAACAATGCCTTGATGCACTGGTAACTTACCCAGAATACAATTCCGTCAGCTGTTTCATCACATATTTAATGACATCCCCATACGTCACTTTTCTGTCCGCAATCGGTACACGATCCTCCCGTTTATTATCGATACATTTCTCTTGACGACCCTCATCTGGACCTGCAATCTTGGATATGTATTCGGGGATCTTGACAGCATCATCTAGAGCGCTGTCCTTTGTGTCATCGTCGTCAGTCATTGGGCTCTTGTGGACATTACCTTCTTCCTCGGCACCTGCCATTACGCCTTTTTCTGCAGAAGCTGTTTGTAAACCTTCAATCATCACCTGCACTTTTTCAGATTTAGCCGTCTCTTCTGTCTTAGTAGTTTTCTCCAGCAAGGGAGTTACTTCAAAACATGCTTCTTCCCTGTGTCCTTCAAACATTCCAGAATCTACCGCTTCTCCTGCATCGGCAGTTTTACTAGTTACCTTCAGTTTAGTCTGATCGGCCACGTACGTTATTGTATCGAAGTAGTCCGGATTGCATCTCGACTCCAGACCAGTCAATTCCAGGCAACTATCATCATCATTAGTTCCTGCTTCTTCGCAATTGTTGTTTTGGTTGTCACTTTTAAAAACCGGTTTAGCATCAGTTTTTAAGCGAACAGCACAACCCAATGAATCTACTGATAAAGAATTCTCTAGCTTGGATGAATTCTTATTCCCGTTTTGTTCACAGCCCTTCGCTCCCAAGTTCATTTGTGGTGCAATTGAAGTATGATTTGTGGATATGTGGAGTTTAGGTACTTCTATTTGGTCACCCTTGTCGTTAACCATACTGTTCGCCCCTTCTGCGGCCTCTCGAGCAGACCTGTTGCCCTTCTTTGGGCAGTCCTCCGGTACGTCGGTCTGTCCCTGCTCTTTGATATTCAGTGGCACCCTTCCTCTGTCTGTGTCCTTCTTCTGAACTTTAAGTTTCTTCTTTCTTTTTGTCGCTATCTTTGTAGAAGTAACATTCTCGATGCCTTTGTCTTGAAACAATTCTTTGGTACATCCTATAGGTGTATTCTTTCTCTCGTCGTCTAAGACAGACTTCTCATCAAAGACTGTTTTCTTAGATGTCGGCTTTTCTTCGAGACCGCTCTGCATTAGCATATTGACGTCCAGTGGTACATTGGTGACCTTGAATTCCTGTTCTCTTTCTCCTGTACTCTTCATATCCACGACGTCTGATTGAGCTTCATCTACCAGGATATTGAAGTGGTCTACATGAGGGATACCATTTAATTCTCCCCTGGCAGTGACTGAAGATGGGAACATAGAGCAGTTTACGGTGTCCTTTTCTCCGGTGGGAGCTCCATACGAAACACTGGCCGAGCAACCACTGTTATTAATGATATCATCTCCTACTAGACACTCCTGCTGCGGTAGACCAAGATGTGTAAGATCATACAAAGCTGATTGGTCAACCAAAGGCGGGATACCTGGATTGTTCATGAACATTGCATTCAAAACCTGCATAACATCTGCAGTAACGTCGAATCCATTCGGGTCGTAGAAAGGCTGAACGTTAGCATAATCCTGCACGGGTTGCGCCTGATTTGGCGCAGCGGCTTCTTCTCCGGTGTATTCACCCCTTGACAAGTCTGGAAACGATTCGTTATATTCTTGGAAGGAATCAAATTTCGTCTTCTCCACCGCTGTGCTTTTTATGGTCATATTATCACCTTCGACAACGCCTCTTGCTGATGAAATAAGCGCCTCTCGCTTGACGAGCGGTGCGGGATTTTTCGTCGATTTTCCTACTTGGACATCCTTCAAGAGCACTCTTTTCTGCATCTCAGTGGTATCTGCTTTCTTCTTTGATGTTTCTCTCCAGTTCGTCAATGGTGCGGGCTTTCTACCTGGCATGTTAGAATGACCTTGCTTGGATGGACGTCGCGTTCCTGCAGCCACTCCGGGCTTTACGCTCCTTGCCAACGGTTTCTTTACCTGTGCAACAGATTTCAGGACAATTTTCATCTTGTCTTTGATCTTCTTATTTTTGGAGACAGTTTCCCATGCGCCCTCATCGTCAGCATGAAAGTCGTATTCGCCCGATGCATACATCCTGAAAAAACGGATAGATGGAAATGATATGTGAAATACATTTTGAGGGATTTACAGTTTAAGATATTGACAAACACACTATAATTCAAACAGGCAATCATCATTAAACATTATAATGTCAATTCATACCAAATATACAATAAAATACAAAACTAGAAAAAGTAAGCCTCTTTACGAACTTTTCTATCAACAACCTACTTGTTATAATAATCAATGTAAAGTATTTTCGGGCTGCCAACAA
Source organism: Hemicentrotus pulcherrimus (assembly GCA_003118195.1). NCBI lineage: Eukaryota > Metazoa > Echinodermata > Echinoidea > Camarodonta > Strongylocentrotidae > Hemicentrotus > Hemicentrotus pulcherrimus. Next base: position 17,448 of record BEXV01002311.1, read on the forward strand.
ATACACATGAGAGACGGACATGCATGTATGTCTATAAGATAAATTGATATTTATAATCCCCCCCCCCCC
>BEXV01002311.1:27727-46361 GCA_003118195.1 Hemicentrotus pulcherrimus
CCCCCCCCCCCCCACCTTTCTCCCAAACCACACCCCAATCCGTTAGTACGCCAGATCCCTTCAATGTTTCGACCCATTTTACATCACAGGTCATCATCATCATTATTATCATATTAATAGGACTACTATGATAACTTACGTTCATATTCAACCAGAGATGATTTAAGAGATATCTCACGAGGAAATGTCATATTATTTTCATCCAGATAGACTAAGGTCTCATTCGTCAGGATGGCTTCATTGATGTCTGGTGAGGTAAACTTAACCATGTATTCAACTACAATGCTCCCTGGTCGAAAGGCTATGACGTCACAATGGTAGAATGATGAGGTCGTCTCGATGTATGTTTTATACGCGGTTTCCATCTATGATTATGTTGAGACAGGATATTCGATACATTTCAACTATGTCTATGATTTGTATCAAAAAGCTGGTGCATGTTGTTTATAGGTAACAGTGTATTGTTACTAAGAAATAATCCCAAAGAAACAGTTCTATAATAAAGCTGTTTGTGTAATAATTTGGTTTTAATATATAATTAAAAAAATAATAAAAAATACAAACGTAAAAACCATTGGTCCGTATTTTCCCAATTTGTAAATACATTGGAATGCCATTGGCTAGCATTTTCACAATCTGTGTATACATTGTTTCTATTTTTATATAATATTGATTGTAAAATGATAAAATACATTGACAATACTGTATAGCATATTTATCTAGGATCATCTTAAAACGGTAGTGTATGTATAGGAAGCATACAAATGAAATAAGTTGCTCAATTTAAAAATTCGAAACATATTGGTCTCCATTATATCATCTATTTGGTAACCGATCATAATAAAACTAGCATTTATCATATATTTCACTGACTAAATATTATGTTTCATTTGACATACCGCTTGACAGAATTCGGCCACGAGTTCCTTGAACTTAATGGATGACGGATCGTTCAGATCTGATGTAAACAAGGCCTCCTCGCCCTTAATCAAGACTATCTTGACGTCAGCTTTGAACGTGTATATCTCTTGAAAATGAGAAGAAGACAAAAACATTTAACTTGAAATACACAGGTTGCGGTGTGTTTAATGTGAAAGACAGTCGGCAACAAGAGTGATCTGATAAAGATATTTTTCTCGTCTTTTAGAAAGTTATTTCTCTGTGAATCCTTTAGTCCCTCTATATAACACATATTGTTACCAATTGCTTTATCAGATAAACTTCCAATTGCCTGGACTTGACATAATAACATCATTGAACAAATAAAGCAACTTTTCAAATGATTTGTTTTTCCATGGAAGATTATACATAATTTTGTATACTGTATTGGGGTGTTATTCAGCAAAGTAAAAAAAAAAAGAACTTTATTATGACCCTTTCGTATTATCATTTCTGGGACAAAGTAAGTTATGATTATTGGTTATAAAATGAATACTTCAAGTAAAGAAAGAATGACAACAAAAAAAATTTGATTCATTTGGTACATACCTATGCAGACACCTTCCACACGTTCATGGCCATCTGAACACCTGCAGGAGTCGCCCTCTACGGAGACTATGCAAACTTCATTTAGCCCCTCGCATTTCACTCCACATTTCGTTTCTAAATAAATTGCGAGCACAAAGTCATAATATAGGCAATATATTAAGTGAGTTGTCATTTTTTACAATGAATTTCAATGTTCCAAATTACCATTTACAATTTTGCCATTCTCTACATTATGGAAAAAGAGCTATTGGGGAATGACGTCCCACCTTGCTTATTCGCTCTACAGCTACAGTTTATTTTTGTTCAGTGATTTCTATTTAGAACACCCCCCCCCCCCCCCCCCCTCCAACTCAAGATATTATATCTTATATCGGATTTAAGAAAAGAAAATGTTTTTAAAATATATACACATTTTACAAAATACTGTTTTCTGATGTAAACTGTAGATGCATGAAAGAAGTATTATGTTAGATGTACTTACTCATGGTAGCTGAAGCAGGCTCTGATATAGACTGAGTTGGCTGAGCTGTCATGACTTTCACGGTCGGGAGTGATGCAGCAATTGAAGACATCTGCGATGACAGTGACAGTTCAGTGTCTTTGTCAGTCCCAGTAGTGCTAGTGGACAACGTGGTTGTGTTACTAGCAGTGGTGGATACTACAGAAGATATCACTGTTGGTTTCCGAGTTTGATGAATGGATACGGACAGTTCACTGATGACGTGAGACAAAGTTGCTCTTACTGACGACGTTGTCTGCTGCAATTCGATTTGTTCAATTAGTTATTGAATTTCATCAGTAGTTGGAACCACTGCAATGTCTTCGGTTGGAAGGAGTATTGTAGGTGTGGTCCGTAGCATGGGTTTGTCAGTGTCTGTTGTAGTGATGGACAATTCGGCTGTGGGAACGTCAGTGGTCGTTAAGGCAGAAGATGGCGTCGCTGCTGTTAGAGTCTTTGGAGAGGTTGTAGACACTTCGCTTATGACTTGGGATGTGTGGTCACGCACTGGTGGTGTTGTCTGTTGGATTTCGGTTTGTCCAATTAGATCTTGTATTTCATCAGAAGTTGGAACCACTGTCATGTCTGCTGTAGAAAGGACCTTTGTATTAGGCATCACCTCAGTTGTAAGTCCTTCTTTCGTTGAGCTAACAGGCAATGTGGTTATGTAAATACCAGTTGTTTGTAATTCTGAAGATTCTGTCATTGTTGGTAGTGTCTTGGCCGAAGATGTGGATGTTGCGCCCGTGAATTGGGATGGACTAGCATTATCTGATGACGTTGCATGTTGAAAAGAGGTTACGTCATGCATTTCATCAGTTGTGGAAAACACTGCAATATCTTCAGTAGAAAGGAGTTTTGTAGTTGGGGTAAACTCTGTTGCTGGGCTACCTGTCATTGTATGAAAATCAGTGATAGGAATTGCTGAAGATGGTATAGCTGTTGTTTGAGTCTTGAGAGAAGATGTTGACACTTCACTCGAGAACTGAGATACCCTGCCACTGACTGATAGTGTTGCCTGCTCGACTTCGGTTTGTTAAATTAGATCTTGCATTTCATCAGTTGTGGGAAACACTGCAATATCTTCAGTAAAAACTGGTATTGTAAGTGTGGTCAACCCCGTTGATGTGCTTTCTCTCGTTGTACTAACTGGAAGTGCAGTTGTGTGAATGTCAGTTACGTGTAATTCTGAAGATTCCACCGTTGCTATTGGCGTGTTAGGAGAAGAAGTAAGTATTTCGCTAGTGACTTGAGGTGTACTAGCATTAAAGGGTGAAATTGTCTGTTGAAAGGAGGTTCGTTCAGTTACGTCTTGCATTTCATCAGTTGTGAGAAACAAAGCAATATCTTCAGTCGAAAGTAGTTTGGTAGTTGGGGTAAACTCTGTTGCTGTGCTTCCTGTCATTGTATGGAAATCAGTGGTAAGAATTGCTGAAGATGTAATGGCTGTTGTTTGAGTCTTGTGAAAGGATGTAGAGATGTCGCTCGTTACTTTAGATACAGAGGTATTGACTTGTGGTGTTGTCTCCTGGATATCGGTTTGAACAATTAAGTCATGCATCTCATCAGTAGTGGGAACCATTTGAATGTCCTCAGTCGAATCAGGGATTGTAAATGTGGCCCATTCTCTTGCTGCCCTTTCTGTCTTTGAAGCAGTGGGCAATGTGGTTGTGTGGACGTCAGAGGTTAGTACAACTGAAGATGCAACGGCTGCTGATTGAGTCTTCGTTAAAGATGTGGACGGCTCGCTCGTGACTTCCGATACAGTGGCATTGACAGATGGTGATGTCTTCTGCATTTCGGTAGGTTCCATAAGGTCCTGCATCTCATCAGTAGTTGAAACCATCGGCACGTTCTCTGTTGAATCAAAAATCGTACGTGTGACCCGTTCTGTTTCCGCGCCTTGTGTCGTTGGGGTAACGGATATATCAGGTGTGTGACTGATATTGATTGATACTGTAGAAGATGGCATCACCGTTGTCGGTGTCTCTGTGAAGGATGTGAACACTTCGCTCGTGACGTGAGATGTATTTTCATTGCTTGGGGGTATTGTCTGTGGTATCAGAGTCTGTTCAGTTACGTCCTGCATTTCATCAGTAGAGTGAACCATTGAGATTTTCTCAGTTGAATGGTGCATCATAGGTGTCGCCCATTCAATAGATGTCGCCCATTCTGTTATTTCGCCTTCTGTAATACCAGTATTAAGATCAACAGTGAGGTCATCTTGTGCGTAGGGAGTCGTTATTACCTCGGTTGAAATCAACGCAGAGTGTGATGGTGCGGTATATGCTTCACTAGTGGTTCCAGTTATGTCTGATGTCGGATGTATTTCTGTAATCCCTAAAGTTGAAGGCTGAGAGGTTGACTTCATTTCTGTTGTATCATCAAGACCGCCTAACATATCACCTGTAGTTATTTCCGACGTATGGTATGATATTTCCTTCGATACAGGTTGGCTTACGACAGTTTGTAAAAAAACTGGTGTGGCTGTCGTGCTTTCTTTTGTAGAGGTGGCGTCTACTTGAGGGATCATGGTTTCCTGTGTGGGCATCGTTGACGACCTTTGACTCTCTTCAATGCCTTCAGTAATTAAAGATTAATCAACAACGTCAGTGAATGTCAGTAATTCGGTTTCGAATATTTCATCTGTACTTTCAACGAGTAAGCGAGAGAACTCTGTTGGTTGGTCAGTGCTTATCATGTCAAGACTCTCTTTAATACCCGTGCTTACAGTAAATCTCCCCCTAGTCGTCAAATCTATTGTATTAGATTCAGGTTTTTCCGTCATGAGTGTTGTTTTGATTTGGGAAGTCACTTCTGCTATTTAAGATGATGTGACTAAAGAGTCGGTAATGGTTACTGCTGTTGATGGTATTCCTTCCTCTTCTTTGGACACCGTGTCAGTAAGATGAACTGATGGAGAGGTTGAGGTCTCTGCCCATGTTACATCAGGAACTTCAATAGTTACAAAAGCTGTTTCAAATTCAGCAATAGATGTCGATGAATCAACAAATGGCAGAAATGTACTTGATATTCCTGGTTTTCTTTCATCCTCTTCGGTGAAAGAAATATCTGTTCTGGATTCTTTAGGAGTCGTATTGCTCAAATCATATGAGCGCGTAGTGGTTGGTGTTATTCTGTCGGTTCCAATATCTGTTTTCATTGGAATATGTGACGTTCTTGATTCCACCGTCCAATTTAAAATATCAGTCATGAATTCCGTGATAACATTCGTCTCTGCTTCTGTTTGTGGAATCTGGGTTGTCTTTGTATGGTGTTCTGAAATGTTTGAAGTTGACATCTGATCAGTCGTACGTTTCACGTCGGTAGAATCTACCTCAGTAACAGGAGCCGCTGTACCTTCGTCCGGTACTAATGACTCGGTTGATTCATCTGTTCTGATAAATGTTGTCTGATCTGCAGAGTCTGAGTCAACTGGTAATATTGTCATTGTTGATTCATATGTGTCAGTGATTAGATCTGTTCCGACGAAAGTTGTTTGTTTTATTGTGTCCGGCAACGTGACTTCATCTATTACCATTGCCTCTGTTGTTTCATCATATGTGTCTGTCATTAAATCGGTTCGGATGGAAGTAATCAGTTCTGTAGTATCTGATGCATTGCCTTCTACTGGTAATATTGGCTCTCTTGTTTTATATGTGTCTGTAATTACATCTGTTCCAAGGAAAGTTGTCTGTTCTATATGTTCGGTCTTGTCTAACATAATCTCGGACACATATTGACTGATAGTGCTTATGGGAGTAGCTGCCGGAGAGGTAGCGGGTTTGATCTCAGATGCATACTCTGTAGACACTACTTCCGTGCCCCAATCAGATACTGGTTGGGTAATCTCGATTCCTACCGTGCTTGGAATCTCTTCAGTTGTTTAGATTTTCTCTTCATCCGTGCCAAGTTTCGTTTTGCTAGTAACACCGTGTAAAGAATCTGTCGTATCACTTAACATGTCTGTAAAGCTATCAGTAGTATCAGTCACTGTTTCTCTGTCTATTGGCGTTGTTAATTCTTGTCCTTCTGATACAGTTTCTCTTGTAGCTTCAACCGTTGAATGATCTTCTGTAGACAGAGGTGTGAATTGCTTGTTGGTGGCTTCTTTCATGTCAGCTGTTACACTCTCTGTGATTTCAGCTGTTGGGATTATGTCACTCGTCCTTTCACTGCCTGTTAAAGTGTAGGTAATAATGTCAGTATACCACTCGGCGTTTTCTGTGACCTTATTGTCGGTAGTCATACGACTCGTTGAAGAACGTCCAGTCATTTGTTCTGCAATATGTTCTGCCGTTCCATTAGAGACACTGGTTACAAGTTCTGTGAAAGTGACGGTTCCACCAAGTGTTGTATCTGGTATTTCAAATGGCTTGTCTGTGGTTCTCTGTGGGATGTCCTCCGGTGCAGTTATGATTTCTTGTGGACTAGTCGGTCCAAGAGTGTCATTGTCAATATATGTTACTTCCTGGACTATTTCAGTTAACGTAGACGTGGTAATAATTCCTTCAATCGCAGTTTCCGTTTGTGAATGGGTTCCTAGTGATGCAGTTTCATCAGTTGCTGCTTCCCTTAAGATACTATCCAATGTGCCTAAAACCTCCGACTTGACTGAAATTATAGTCTGTGTGGATATATATGTTACTGTTTCCGTGGCAAAGGCTTTATCTGTTCCTTCTCTAGTTGCATCAGGGAAGTCAGTGGTCATCCTTTCTGTTTCTCTCATTTGAATTCCCTCACTAGTAAGGAGAGGTTCTGTTCCCAGAGCAGGTGATGTGATATCGCCTTGTTTTAAAGATGTACTAGCAGGATATTGTTCAGTACTCCTAATATCATGTGTAATTTCTGTCGCCAAGCTTTTGATTGTACTCGATGTTAAAACTATTTGGTCACTGTCTGCTACAATGGATGTCAGAGGTTCGGTGTACCATTCAGTCCCTAGACTCACTATGGTCTCCATAGTTATTGGGCCAGTTGTTGTAATTCTGCTCTTTTCCTCTTCAGTACTGACATCATTAGTTGCTGGTAATGTAGGTGAAACAATATCAGTACCCTCGTCGTTGCCAGTAGATGTATACAGACTGTCCGTGGTTTCCATTACCTCTGAAACGTTCTGAACGGGGCTAACAGTATCATGCAATGTGGCTGTTTTTGTTTTCTCATGGATGGAACTTGTTGTGACATCACCTCCAATTAAAGATGTACCTTCAGTCGTAGCCAGAACGGAAACGTCGGATAGGTCACTATCTGTAATCGACGGATTGTCGGTTGTTCTTGTGATATTAATCTGCCTATCTCTTGTAATAATATCATTAGTTGAGTCAGTATAATAAGGTTTCTCCGGTACCATAGACGTAGGAATATCCGTATACCATTCGGTTTCTTGGGCCATCTTGCTGTCAGTAGCAAGTTTGTCGGCTGTCGTTCTTCCAACTTTATGTTCCTTCGTCGTGGCCTCTGCATGGCTTGTACTTGTATCTGATTCAATAGCTACTACGGTTTCATCAGTGCTTAAACTAATATAGTCTGCAGTTGTGCTTGCCGGACGCAGAGTTGAATCTTGCACAGTTGTAGTAATTTCTGCGGCAGTGATGATTGACAATGGCACTGATGTAGAAAACTTCTCTGCGGTATAATCTGGGCTAATAATGTCTTCTCCTAATGTGTAATCGATAATTTCCGTTACAAATGTTTCAGCAGGTACAGTATGTGATTCTACTGCTGGGTAGCTTACCCTTTCCGAAGGGCTTTTCTTGACCGTTGTTCTTAACTGCTGCCCGGTTGTAATTTCGTCCGCTTCTGTCGCTGTTGTATCAGCTTTGAAAGTGATAAAATCTGATCTCGTTGATTCTAATGCGGTTCTTTCCGTTAGAAGTGTCTCAAATGAAACAGCGAGAGTCGTATCACTGATATTGTCAATGGTTCCAAAATCTGTTTCAAAATCAGACGTAGTTGTTTCACCTAGATTAGTACTTATCAATACAGTCGCTTCTTTAAAAGTTATTTCGTGAGTAATTAGGGTCGGTATTGTCGTAGTTTGTCTGCCTGCTCGTGAATCTCGAATGACAGAGCTCGTCTCTTCTTGCACGACGGATGTCATGACATCAGTATACATCTCTGTATGAACACCCTCCTTGGTATCAACTTCTATTTGGGTAGCTTCCGTACTTTCAGTGGTTTCACCTTCTGTCACCCTGCCTGCCTCCCCTACAAGGGTTTCTCGTCCACTTGGTGCGGTAGTCTCATCAACAATGGCCGTCTCAAATTCAATTGAAGTAGATGTTGCCACTTCTGTCAAATCTGGCACACCAATGGTGATGTAGTTCGTTGTCGTCTGTATTGGGCTCTCTTCGTTAGTACTTGAAATTAGTGTACTCCCAAGATCTGTAACATGGCCCCTAGGTCCTGTAACATCCGACCTTGCTAGATCTACAGTTTGATCAGTCACGTATGTAAGGATATCTGTACTTATTTTTGTTTCTGTTAATACTGTTCCTGACATAGTTCTTTGGTATTGGGCCAAACTACTTTCAGTCAAAGTCGTCCCATATTTTTGAGGTGGTGTCAAATCAGGTTCAGTGGCTCTTAGTTCTGTCCTATTTTCGGGCGCTGTAATATCATTTGCTATAGTAGTTACGTCTGATATGCCTAGTTCAAAATGGGTCGTTATTTTTGTAGTTGTTGGTGGCATAATCGTTCCATTTTCAGCTGATGAATCCCGAAAGGTTTTTATTACTTCTGGTATAATGGTTGACAAAACATCAACATACATATCTGTGTCGACAGTTTCCTTACTATCTGTAGTTATGTGGACGTCGTTTGTCTGATCGGTCAATATGTCTTGTGTAATGATTTCTGTAATTGCAAATGATCTACTAGGCTCAGTTGTCTCTCCTTCTTCATCCATAAAAAATCCCTCAATGGTAGTCAATTCGATCGTGCCATCCTCTGGACTCGTAGACATTGATGCAGGATCAGCGGTTTATGTAACGAGTTCCGTTTCGGTCACAATATCAGAGTGGGTCCTCTCTGTAGTAGATTTCACCATCTGTTCTGATGTTACCCCATTGGTCGGGAAGTCTGTTTCGGAGGATTGTGGCACCACATCTGTAGAAAATTCAGTTGTCGGTTTCCCTGTTTCTATTGTGGGTCTAATATGCATCTCCTTTTCTACCGTCGTTGTGCCCGCAGACAATTGCCCGCTAGGCCTATGGGAAGTGATTGGATCAGTTCTTGCTATCAAAGTCGTTTGAAGTTCTCTTAATAACTCGGGTTCCTGGGTACCTTCAAATTCAGTTGTCATAGTAGTATCGGGATATCGACTGGCTGTTGACTCAGTAACCATTGCCTCCTCGTCTCGATGATATCCTCTGTGGCTCACTATTTCATTTTCGGTATTTGATAAGAGGGTTATATCGACGATATCTGTTACCAATTCTGTGATGGTATCAATACTTATTTCTGTTGTCTTTGCAGTTAATGGTTCCTGGTAAGTAGGTGTCACCGGTGTTTCAGGTTCACTTGTACTTGAATCAAGAACTGATTCTGTTGTTGAAGATGATTTGATATCATTAAGGATATCCGGGGTCAATGTAGATTCTCATTCTGTTACGTCTGGTAATGTATGTTGAATAGCAAGTTCACTACTGACCATCTCTGTCATGACATTAGAAAATGTCTCATATACCGTACTTAATGTGAAAGCATTTGTTTCCGACTTTGTATTTCCATCACTGGTACCTGGAATTGACTGTGAATCCCTTGAAAGAGACTGTGTTGTTGTTATTCCATCTGCCATAATACTTGCCATTATGTCAATATCTAGCTCCTCATCAAACGTTATATGAGTCTTTGAGTCCTCTGCAGTCTCCATTGTGCTAGAAAGATATGGTTTGTTTGAATGCTCTGTTTGACTTGTAAGCTCTTTGGTCGTAAGTGGTTCAGATGTCACCTCGCCTAGATCGATTACTTCTGTAAAAGTATCAACTATTTCTGTCGTATCTGAAACGGTCTTTGTGGTTCTAGGAGCTTTTAAGTCCTCTGAAGCTTCCCACTTGGTAGAAAAATTGGGTTCGGTAATAAGATCGATTTGACTCGTTAGCTCTTAGGTCTTAAATGGTTCAGATGTCCCCTCGCCAAGGTCGATTACTTCTGTGTAAGTACTAGCTACTTCTGTCGTATCTGAAACGGTCTTTGTGGTTCTAGGAGCTTTTAAGTCCTCTGAAGCTTCCCATTTGGTAGAAAAATTGGGTTCGGTAATAAGATCGATTTGACTCGTTAGCTCTTAGGTCTTAAATGGTTCAGATGTCCCCTCGCCAAGGTCGATTACTTCTGTGTAAGTACTAGCTACTTCTGTCGTATATGTTAAGATCTTTATAGTTCTTGGAGATTGTATGTCCTGTGACGCTTCTTTGGTGGTAGATATAAGGGGTTCAGTAATAAGCTCGGTTTCACTTATTGTTAGCCCCTCGGTTTTAAGTGGTTCAGATGTCCCCTCGCCATGGTCGGTTACTTAAGTGAGAGAATCAATTACTTCTGACGTACCTGGTGCGCGAATTGTGGTTCTAGGATCACTTATGTCCTCTGAAGCCTCTGATGTGGTAGATAGATAGGGTCTGGTAATTTGCTCGGTTCGACTTGTAAACTCTTTGGTCAAAAGTGGATCAGATGTCTCATCGCCAAGATCGGTTACTTCTGTAAAAATATCAACTACTCCTGACGTACCAGGTGCGGTAAATGTGGTTCTAGGAGCACTTATGTCCTCTGAATCCTCTGATGTGGTTGATAGATAAAGTCTGGTAATTTGCTCGGTTTGACTTGTAAACTCTTTGGTCGAAAGTGGATCAGATGTCCCATCGCCAAGATCGGTTATGTCTGTAAAAGTTTCAACTACTTCTGACGTATCCGGTGCGGAAATTGTGGTTCTAGGATCACTTATGTCCTCTGAAGCCTCTGATGTGGTAGATAGATAGGGTCTGGTAATTTGCTCGGTTTGACTTGTAAACTCTTTGGTCGAAAGTGGATCAGATGTCCCATCGCCAAGAGCGGTTATGTCTGTAAAAGTATCAACTACTTCTGACGTATCTGGTGCGGTAATTGTGGTTCTAGGACCACTTATCTCCTCTGAAGCCTCTGATGTGGTAGATAGATAGAGTCTGGTAATTTGCTCGGTTTGACCTGTAAACTCTTTGGTCGTAAGTGGTTCAGATGTCCTATCGCCAATGTTAGTTTCTTCTGTAAAAATATCAACTACTTCTGACGTATCTGGTGCGGAAATTGTGGTTCTAGGATCACTTATGTCCTCTGAAGCCTCTGATGTGGTAGATAGATAGAGTCTGGTAATTTCCTCGGTTTGACCTGTAAACTCTTTGGTCGTAAGTGGTTCAGATGTCCTATCGCCAATGTTAGTTTCTTCTGTAAAAATATCAAATACCTCCGACGTACCTGGTGCGGTAATTGTGGTTCTAGGATCACTTATGTCCTCTGAAGCCTCTGATGTGGTAGATAGATAAAGTCTGGTAATTTTCTCGGTTTTACTTGTAAACTCTTTGGTCGAAAGTGGTTCAGATGTCCCATCTCCAAGATCGGTTACGTCTGTAAAAGTATAAACTACTTCTGACATATCTGGTGCGGAAATCGTGGTTCTAGGATCACTTATGTCCTCTGAAGCCTCTGATGTGGTAGATAGATAGAGTCTGGTCATTTGCTCGGTTTGACTTGTAAACTCTTTGGTCGTAAGTGGATCAGATGTCGCACCGCCAAGATCGGTTGTGTCTGTAAAAGTATCAACTACTTCTGACGTATCTGGTGCGGTTATTGTGGTTCTAGGATCACTTATGTCCTCTGAAGCCTCTGATGTGGTAGATAGATAGAGTCTGGTAATTTGCTCGGTTTGACTTGTAAACTCTTTGGTCGAAAGTGGTTCAGATGTCCCATTGCCAAGATCGGTTACTTCTGTAAAAGTACCAACTACTTATGACGTACCTGGTGCGGTAATTGTGATATATCGCGTGGTCCTAGGATTATTTGTGTTTTCTGTAGCTTCTCTCGTGGTAAATAAATATGGTTCGGTCGCACGCTCCGCTTGACTCGTAAGTTCTTTGGCTATTATTGATTCGGACGTCTCCGCGGCTATATCCGTGAAAATATCGGCTGCCAATTGTCGTTTGTCTTTCTTCGCTAGCTCGTCGGTTAGACCAATGACCGACGATGTTGATATTTCAGTGATAAATTCGTTTTGGACCGTAGGCTCGTCAAAAGTCCTGACAGAATAACTTGATGTTTTAGTTTCGCTGGGGATATATGTTGTTACACCTGGCAATGAGGCTATCCCTCCCGCTGTTGAGTGTAAAAAGGTGGGCAGTGGGTATTCATCTGTGGTTGTACTTGTTGGCTGATGTGTGGTGATAAGTTGCTCGTCAATAGCATAGTCTTTAGTACTCCCTGTCGGTAACAATGTCATATTGAAGATTTCTGTCACTCTTTCTGCTGTTGTATGTGTTGTTTCATTAGTCATATCAGGCAACGTCCGCTGATGGTCACTCGGTGTTAATTGTGTTTTTAGTGTACTTGGTGTAGAAACTGCTGTTGCTTCAGAAGTGTCCAGAACATTAGGAGATGTTATTTCTTTTCCGACCTCTCTCAAAGTTGTTAGAATATTTCTGATAGTAACTGGCAGATATGTAGAAGCTTTATCCGTCAGTTCCTGAAGTCTCCCCGTTGTGATCTGAGTCCTAACCGTGGTAGATGAAGACAGATTAGAAAAGATAGATTCCTGATCCATCGTTTCGAATTGGGTTGGGGGAATTGTGGTTTCGCTTTGAGTTGGGATTTCTTTGTGATATTGCCCTTGGGTTGGTTCTACAGTGAAATAAACAATAATGTAAAGTATAAGACATGGAAATATATCATCTTCGATTCCGTGGATTGCCACGAAAAAGAAATAATCATGGAGAAAAGCATTGTAAGTTTTGAAAATATTTTATTGTGTTTAGGAAATAATATGTGAATATAAGGCAAGCATGTTATGAAACACAAATGGTTTTTGCTTTAAATATGCAGATGATTTAGTAACCACTATATTTATAGTTTTTTAATTATTGCAATGTAAATTATTTTCTTTAAGTGATTAAACAACATTAAGAACACAGTATGAACAATAAACAGAACGTATATTAACCCTGCTGGCACGATGGCGAACCCGAGGGTATCCAACTTCCGTTGTCACATCTCGTTACATTAACACCGTTGATCACGTGACCAGGTGAAGAGCATGAGAATGAGATGATATCCCCGTGATCGTAGAGACCATCTTGATCAGGTGAGAAAGATAGATGTAGACCAACGTCTGCGCTAGATGGCATCTCACATTTTTCTTTTTAGGCGAAACGACAAGGAAATAAAAACGAACAATGTAATTCCATCAAACGTATTAATCAAACTTAATACCTACTACGTGCCAGTTCATCATTGCCATATCGGTCCAACTATTATAAATATTAAGATGATTACATTTGATTAGTAATATTAGAAAGCTTTATGTTTATACAGAACGTTGGCGTTGCTTACAAAGGATATAAAGTGCATCATCTTGCCAGTAACTCATGCAAACTATTCAATGTATGCAGAATGCGAAAACTGTTTCATGTTGTCTGTTATCGAGTAAATTTGAAAAAAATATATACATTTTAAAGTCGATATCAAACTTTATATTAGCTCTATTAACTATCATGTTTTTTCTTATAAATATGGGACCCTGTCCACAAGCAAATTTTCTATAAAGGGTATCCCTTCATTTTATATTGTGACTTTACTGCTGTATTTTCCCCCTGTGTTCACATTGTTTTAAAATGAAAAATGAATGATTTGAATGAAATTGAATACCAAAACATTGGAAGGGAGGGTCCCATAATCCATCACGACAGGTAACTTTTGCTAGAGGAGGTTGAGTGGTCCGGGCAGGGCAGGAGAAAGATGCAACATCCCCGTCGCTGTAGATCCTCACGGGGGTCGCAAGGTAAGGAGATGGACAATCGGCTGACAAAACAAACAAATAATGAAAGATCACTATGCTGCTGTCCTTGCGTGCGGACAGTAAAGTACTTTTTAGGAAGAACACAATCGCCATTCCAATCTACTTAACGGTAAGTTCAGCATATACCCTCCTGTACTGCCTATATGAATCATTTTTAATACATGATATATCATTGTAATGTTTGCACAGACCAAATGGTGATGCACAAGGCTAATGATATTGGCTTCAGATGGGTTTTTTTTTAAGTCTTTGCGATTGTTTTAAATTCGTTTTATACTTGATTAAACCATTATTGTTTTCAAGCACTCACAAATGTTACATTTATTTGTTCGTGCATGAAATTTGTGTGCGATATAGAAGGCCTGATGGTTTAGTGGTCATATGGATATGAGAGGGCACATGTTCGGCTGGCTTGTGCCACTTGTCGGTCACGTCGGTGGGACTGAGGCATCACTTACCCATGCACTCTGGTTGTGAAGCCATCACAAGGTCACCATCACTGCATGTCACCATGTCCGACCCTCGCAGTGTGGCGCCCTCAACGCAAGAAAGCAATATAACCTCATTGTGGTCGTAAAACGATTTGGCACCTTTGTTCTCCGACAAATGGACGATGTCCGTAGGGAAAAGATCTGAGGGGCATTGGTCTGTAGAAGAAAGAGAGAACGAAATTAATTGATTTGTTGCTTTTAAGGTATTAAACATGTTGAATAATTAAAAGTTATACAGTACAACCTGTGCGCTTAGAAACATCTGTATAAAGCGCCCTATAAATGTTCTTATTATTATTATTATTATCAATTATAATGACTTAATTTACATTTTGTTTTTCCGGATTTTCTATAACGGTCTTGCCATTTCTACAAAAAATATAAAAGCACTTTGATTGTTTTAAGCCATGTTTGTCTCATATTGCTTTTTATTTCGTTAAACCAATAAAAACATAAAACATTAACTCTTCCCAAGACGAATTCGTGTTTTAATGCTTTTGCTTTTAAAAAAAAATCAGAGTGGGTTTTTATAAGCATTTCTAACCCCGTTAAAAAAAAACATTGTTGTTGTACTCAATTATGTCGATCAAAATATCAAAATATAAGTACTCGTCCAATCAATCAAATTACCTAATACATGTAGAAGTATGGTATTTTTCTGTTTGTTACATATAACATGGGAATTTAGTTTATTTTATCTAAGTTTAGGGTAACTAGAGACAAGCAAAGTATAACAGAAGAAATTCTGCTACAGTCCCCAAAATTTAGATATGATCATCAAAATAAATCCTATTTCTCACTTACCATAACAAATAAAAGTACTAGAATCTGGGATCCATGTATTATTGCCAATACAAACACTGAAGTGCGTCCCTGATGGCGTGTAATGCCCTGTGGAATTGCAGCTAAGGATGACGACAGAGCTCAAACTATAGTTCCCAGATGCAGACGCCACTACACGTGAAGCATCGCTGATGGGAAGAGAACTGCAAGCTTACAACAACAACAACACAAATAAAAGGTTATGGTACGGAAAATGACTAGATAATACAAAAAGTAATCAACATACCAATCAAAATGAACGCGATGGCAATCCAGCGACCAGCATGACAACTGGTCGATGCCGTGGCGTCATTAGCATCATATATGTGATAATCAAAGGCGATTAGCCCATTATCAAAAGCATTGTTCTACACTTTTCATGAATAAAATAATGTGCATTCACATATCATGTGATCACTACCCCTTGTCGCGTGAAATGGGATATTCTCCACTGACGTAGTCCTACGTCAGACAATTAATAACGCCTCGTGTGCAACAGGCTTAATGACTTAACTTTTCAAAACGTTCCACCTATTACGAATATTACTTAAGTTATTCGCTTGTTATTAACTATAAGTCTTAAGATAAATTCTAAAGTCTATCGTAAAGAGCCAAATTTCTAAACATTCATTTTGTTTACAGGACAATTTCCAAACTGATGCCCCTCGCCCTCCCCTGGGATGTGATTATAGTTAAACCCCTCCTATATTAATCGACTTTTGCGCTAAGAAAATATTCAGTACTGAAATTTCACCGATTAAATAGTTGATGAAGGTAAACCTTTCAAATACAAAGATAATGTAAGCTTTGTAGATACCAAGTGTAAAGCTGTAGAGCTATTAAGCCTTAAATTCTACATTTAGTTCAGTATTCACTATTATCCTTTGAGTGATTTTGACACAAGAAAGTTTCATTCACCAAAAGGTAGCATATCCATTTCGCTCACTTACGCGCTCTCTGCCAGTTCCAATATAACTGGTACAACATACACGCGTATTAATCGCCTTTCGGAGTTGAGACTGATCGGTTCTAGGTAAGTAGGAAACTTGATCTGCTTTCAGGGGATACCTCAGACAGACTGCTAGAATGGAACACAATAGAATCACCTTTACCCTGGAAAACTTCTCAATAGAACCCTGTTTTTACAATAACATTTCACCCGTCTTACGTTCCCTTCAATCAATCCAATGTTTCGTTGTCCCTTTCACCCAAGCACACACAAAACACTTAATTGGAGCTTTCTATTTAGTTTATAATAGCTCAGTCACACCGTCAAACCAAATCCAAACCAGCTCAAAGCCGACTGACGTTATGCAATTGGGGGTAATGTAATTGTTCAATCAGTTTATTGACAGTCTGGAGTTGGTTTCGTTTGCTGTGACTCGGGTAATTGTTGTGTAATGCCACATTCATAACCAACCAGAACGTCAATGACATAGCGCTCATCCGCATCTCGCAACAACAAATATCGTTAATTTTATGTGGTACACTTTTGAACTGGTCAAAAAATAAAAATGTGATGCCCTGGAAGGGACATAATTTCATTTAGCTGTACAAGATTAAATAGAAACTAAAGGAAATGGAATATTTGTTATTTTTGGAATAAATTTGCATAAATTCCATAATTACTTAATGAAGAACAATTTCAAAATTCTGTGAAGAAGTTTAGTGAACCTGAGTTAGCTCTACCAAATAAAGCAAACCAAATCGAATTCGGTAGAGAAATGAAGGAGAAGAAGCAATTTTTTTGTGATTTCGAATAAATTTGCATAAAATAGCATAGATAATGAATTTCACGATTCTGTGTAGAAGTTTTGAATCTCCCTCCTAGCCCTATCATATGAAACAATCAGAATGAAAATCGGTTGAAATATAACGAAGAAGAAGTATTTTGAAAACTGTGGACAGACGGAAGGACGGACGGACGGACGACGAACGACGGACGCCACGGCATGGCCTAAGCTCATCAGGCCCTTCAGGCCGGATGAGCTAAAAAACGAAAACAGAATTATGCTGAACACACAATTCTATTACATGTTACCAGGGATATGAGAGTTAAACTAACATACCCTGATGTTACTACAAATGACCAGGTAAAGTTCGGTTATCAGTCGGCTGGGTGTGCGTTTGGCGGTGTGACCGGGGTATGTTATAAATATAAAAAAATAAAAAAAATACATGTGTAAAGTGATACAGTAACATTGTTGAAGGTTGAAGGCGTCATTGTGCAACACCTCGTAAATTCTACTAACCATTTATGAATTGTTTCCCATTGAAATAAGACAGACACTTTTTTTTATAGATCTTTTAACATTCAAATGTCTGGAATGGTACATAGAGCCAATTCATTGCTATATTGAAATGATATAATTGGGAGAATTAAACAATCGATCAGATCAGTTTTTCCCAAATTTCATCATTAATAGTGACCTGTTTTTCACTCAAACTTTCTAATTGTCTTTAATTGTACACCTAGCATTAAAGTCATACCTTAGCACCATTTGCTCTCATCTGAACAATGTTAATAAGTCCCCTTAAAAGGTCTGGTGCCGTTTGAGCAATTTCTATTGTATTTCATCTAGCTTCATTGTCACAAGATAATATTCTGTTAATAAACAATCATTATAGATGGTATAATTAATAACACATCAATATACCTATATACATACACGACAAGGGATAAGCTAGTTAATCAAGTAGTATATCAGAATATTTTAATGACACCAGTCCGATTAAGGAATATGGTTATAATTATCATTATTTACTGGGACATAATGGTACTTAACAAAAGGTCGAGATCTCGCAATTTGCCAAACATTGACACGTGTTAATACCATAGCATGTACCTGCGAAATGGAAAAAGTTGTGAATCAAATACTCTGTTTGGGGGGTTTAGGTCCAATCGGGGGATCCAGGGGCAGGAGGGACTGAAACCTAAAATACTCATAAACACACACCCCCCCCCCCCCCTCTCTCTCTCTCTCTCTCTCTCTTCCACCCTTTCTCTAGCTCCTTCTCTCTCCTTCTCCTTTCCCTCCTCCCCTCTCCCACTGTTTCTCTATTTCTGTCTTGTATTTCCTCTTTTCAATTTTATGACAATGTGATAATTACTCATCAATAATGTTCACCAATATGTATTGGTCATTGACATTCACCAATTTTAAACAATATAATAACAATTCCATAATGGCATTCGTATTAATGTATCATTTGACATTTCCGTATTATGTGCATTTTACTTTTACAATGCTTCATTAAGCTGAATCAACTCAATTCTCGTTCATTTGCTTACTTTTC
>BEXV01002312.1:0-16748 GCA_003118195.1 Hemicentrotus pulcherrimus
AGATCTTCAAATATGTGACCTTGCTGTATATAACGGGAAATTATTAAAAATTACTGACAATAGTGTACAATCATGGCTTAGGAAAATAAGCCACTTCTGTTGCAGCGTACAAAGTTTTTCGCGAGAATTTCTCCAAGCGCTGGCGTTTTCCAATGCTGGCATATTACTTTTAACTAATAAAAAGGCTTTTAATGCTAATGTAGGCCCAGGCAGAAATTTAAAACAATCTACGCCAATATTATCCAGTTTCTTCGCAAGATTCGGACTTTTATTTACAAAAAAAGGAGTTTAAAGTTTTAGCCACATCAGTACTATCAATAATGGATTCGTAGATTTTGCCTTTTCTTTCCAATTGTTTCATTTATAATTTAGGATAAATTTTCAGAAAAAACCAAGATTTCATCGTCGATATTTTTTTTAAAGGTTTTTCTTCTCGATACACTCGAACAAATTATGTAAAAAAGATTAACATTCTTTAATGACATTCAGTGACAGGCAACATGGTGTAAGAGAAAAGGTCTTTGATTGCCACAAAGTAGTCAGTGTCAAAGAATATTGCATCACAGTGTGTGCACATGCAGATCTCCTAATGGCGGTAGGATCAAGGCACAATGCATTTCATAAGATCTGTTGGTAAAAGTGGTCGTAAAAGTGAAGTCAACTCCCTCCTTATCATTTCATTTCAAATAACATTTATATAGATAAAAGTTTTCATGGTACATACTATATATGCATTTTTATGACAAGAGAAATACTAAATCTATATAAAATATAAAAAATAATAGACAAAAGCAAAGATAGCACATGATACAAAGTAAGACGAAAGGCATGCCTTAGCGCATGCTGAAAGACAAACATAGACAAAGCTGGGAGAAGGCAACATTCTTACACCAATCAATATTTTTTTCATAATGAAAATGAAAATAGAATACAGAAATCAATTTTCTATGTATTTAAAATTGTAATTTCCCCTGCCCATTGAGTAACTGAATATTGACCTGTGATAGCGTTCTTATAAAATACGACACAGAGCCATACATATGGCGTAACTATTCTAAACAAGAATGAAACGCCGATAATACCAAACAACAACAACATTGATTAGGAGAGTTTGGTGAGCACACAATCGCCAATACTGCTTTGTTAGGCAAGCACAAGACAAAAGAATATACCCAAGACTGTGACAAACTAAAACCAAGTCGGCCAAACTCTGGGATTACTCTCTAGAAACTGAAATGTTAAATCACCATTTAAAAGGGCCGAGGAGTGACCACTCTTTCAGAATGGTAGATTAACACTTTGAACATGCTGGATCCAACACTTTAAAGGTTGAATCTAGCAGGTTAAAAGTTACAATCTGACACCTTGAAAGAGTGGTCACTCCTCGGCCCTTTTTGGTTCTGATATCACACTTTATCAAAGCCGGTTTTGTGGAACATTAGGCGGATAAGTCGAGCGACAGCGTCGAGATTTCTTTAATCTTGTACTTGTTTCGAGAGATATTTATAAACTTCTGAAACAGGCTATTCGTAGCAATACGAGGTCAACCTGTGGTAAATTTGAAATTAAAGACTACGCGGATGGGGTCATCCTTTGAGACAACGGCCCAAGAGACCGACAACACATACAAAAAGAAAGAAAAGGAGAAGGCTATACAATATCCTCGAGACGGACGGCTGAAGAGACCGACTCTCTATGAAACCGATTAAACAAAGAAATACAAAAGTGAAAATGGTACAATGTCAGGCTCGTGACCCATCAGTCATGAGAACAAAAATCACGTTGCCAGAAGGTATGCAAGGCCGCCACAGTTGATCCCGTGGGTTGTACCAATACATACTTTTCAATAATTAAATCTTCTACCCCCCCCCCAAAAAAAAAAACAAACAAACAAACAAAAACAACACACACAAACAAAGGGAACGTACAAACTAAGCAGTAAGAGTGAGTGAATTCATGAAGAAAAAAAAATCAATGCTCCAGGATTTTTAATTTTACTAAAACATTAAAAGGCGCAGGCTCCTCCATTGAAGTCGGTTTTTTCATATTCACTGAAATCGATACATGATTTGTAGTGTTCTATAGACTGTCAATCGATTTGACCTGATTATAAGAAATAATGAATATTCATGAGATTTGGGTTTCCATCATATTATCTGGAAACTAACGATTATTGTGTCTAAAAAAATTAAAATGCACAAGTACCCCAAAATGTTGTTCTGTATTAAACAACCTTCATATTTTCATGATTATCTAAAGAAACACCTGTTTTATAACAGGGTCGGTCATGTCAGGAAGAGGAGCCATTACATTCAAATGAAGGCATTTCGGCATTAATTAGGTACCCTAAGGATGATTAGCAACATTCATGGTCATGTGTGAGACCGCTAGGATACGTGAATAATTAATCAACAAATTAGTGAAAATTTAAAAATATAAATGAACATTTTTATTAGAAATGAAAACCATACCAATTGCCGTTTTTATGGTAAAATATTAG
This sequence comes from Hemicentrotus pulcherrimus, assembly GCA_003118195.1. Classification (NCBI taxonomy): domain Eukaryota; kingdom Metazoa; phylum Echinodermata; class Echinoidea; order Camarodonta; family Strongylocentrotidae; genus Hemicentrotus; species Hemicentrotus pulcherrimus. The sequence goes on from BEXV01002312.1 coordinate 2,501, forward strand.
GAGCTCTAGAGTACAGTAAAGGGGGAATTCAGACTATGTCTGTTAAGTAGCAGAGACTGTTTAAACGAATATACTTTTTAAAGCCCCGGCAGAGAAAGTTACGATGTTATCGAAACCAGTAGATTAACTTAATTAATATGTATCAGGGATATTTGAATCGGTAATAAGCTGGCGTCCTTCAGTGTTATAGATGATTATCACATTCATGCATTAATGAGCACGAAAATACATTAATGTTTAGACCACTAAACTATAGACTTTAAATATTGTCTCATATGATTTCAAGTTGCAAATTCTAATAGTTTCGAAAGAATAATTTTCACCTTACAAAGAATGTCCCATCTTTCCCTTTATATTTCTTGTTCAGTCCATTATACAACTGCCTCACCGGCTATGGCATGTCGTCATTTTTTTACACATGTCTAACCCTGTCTATTTCTCTATTTCTCTTTTTCTCCTTCCTTTTCCTCTCTGTATTACTTTTTTTTTTTCTCTCTCTCTATCGCTTTTGTATCTCCGTCTCTTATCCATATATATACTTCTCTGCCCATGCATTTACCTCTTCACCTCTCGCTTTCTTTTTATTCACTCTCCCTCTATATTCTGCCCTTTATTTCTCTTTCCCTCTATCTTCATAATGTATTTCTACCTGCTCCTTCTCTTTACCTGGTCTGTGTTGTCGCCCTACTATCATCTGTTGAAAACATTTTACAGTCCACTCATCTCTTTCACTCTACATAAAAGTTAACCCATTCGACTTGACGTAGTCTTTGCTGAATCCGAGTGGCGGAATAAAGTCTTATTCAAATATTACAATTCAAATGGTACCGTGAGATGACGTATTGTGATTATGACATCTTTAATATCAATCATAATGTTAGAGCAGGAACCTTTACAAAAATGAGGCGAATTCAGATTGGTCATAAGCACGTGAAGCCATTTTAGTCTTAGGATAGCTAAGATATTCATGAAGTTTTTCGTCCTGTGGTCTTAATTGGCAACATTAAAATAATTCTGAAAGCTTCTATTTTCCATAGACTTGCAAGACGGAAAGATGGGGTAAGTAGAGGAAGGGGTTTTGCTGAATATTTGAAGTCTCAAAATTCTCCGAGGTCTGTGATCGATATTACTACTTTCGTAAACTATTCAAGCTGTTCGATGATAAATCTCTCTAGCGTTAAACCAATACACCTGATCCATGAGACTCCTGGGCCCCGTCTTACAAAGAGTTACGATCGATCCAAATCAATCGTAAGTCCTTCAATCAATCGCAAGTTTGCAGTCTCCTATCACTTATGTACATAGTTACGATTGATATCAATCGCAAATAAGTTACGATTAATATCAACTCTTTGTAAGACGGGGCCCTGGACCACCTGTCGGTTGGTCTGTTCACAATCACAATTAACCGATCTAGCCTAGATCGGTCTAGGAAGTGAGTGAGAACGGGGTCTTAGTCTCCAGGCACAGACTCTACCCTGACACTTTACCACAGTTCCTTAAAGCTTATCAGTACTAGTTTACATGAGGGATTATACCGTCTTGCAAGGTCACTGGACAGGTGGTTATATCATCAACTAAGCTCTCAGTTAACATAAGAAAAGAGGATCATGTGGGACCAATGGTCACCGATTAGGTATTGTGTAATATAGACAGGGCGGAAGTAGCTACAAGTAGGGCAGTGGGCCTTTGAATGTCACGGGGAGTCAAGTAGACACTCTCGATGTTTTTGGACTTTGATTTATAAATACGTGTATTCAAATGGAAACTCATTTAGGAATAAAGTACTTTCAAAGTATTAGATGTGAACATAATTTTCTATTAAAGAAGTAATTTATTTTATAGTAAGCGTTCCTGGTTTGCAAGAAACAAAAAAGATTTGAGAAATTCATCTGTTAGGCGTTGAAATTTAACTTACCTGCCTTTTTTACCAGTGGATATTCATATTGTTATCCGGCTCTCAATCATCCAACTACATGTACGTCAAACATCTGCTGAAAATCTTTAAAATATGGACAGTTCACTCCGAAGTTTGTAATGCCCTTCTACTTGTTATAAGCATCGCGTGAGTGTATGCTTCCCGCTACCTACTACCCTTTCCTTTGTCCTAGCCCTTCCCAAACACCACCTGTTGAGGTTAACATTGACAACAACAAAAAAAAAAACCTCGTCACGCTTTTCAAACAAAGTCTATTTTGATTACTCACACGTTTTCAATGACAATGTAATATCAAATAGTTCAATAATCATACTGATAACAACGACGCTCAGGGCCATGTTCGTTCATGCATCAGGGGGAAAATATCAATGACAAAGNATTGTGATTATGACATCTTTAATATCAATCATAATGTTAGAGCAGGAACCTTTACAAAAATGAGGCGAATTCAGATTGGTCATAAGCACGTGAAGTCATTTTAGTCTTCGGATAGCTAAGATATTCATGAAGTTTTCGTCCTGTGGTCTTAATTGGCCAAATTAAAATAATTCTGAAAGCTTCTATTTTCCATAGACTTACAAGACGGAAAGATGAGGTAAGTGGAGGAAGGGGTAGCAGTATTAAGTTTGCTGAATATTGGAAGTCTCAAAATTCTCCGTGGTCTGTGATCGATTTAACTACTTTCGTAAACTATTCAAGCTGTTCGATGATAAATCTCTCTAGCGTTAAAACCAAGACACCTGATCCATTGGACTCCTGGGCAGCGTTTCTCGAAACCGTCATAACTACAAGTTCACCGACATCCCATTGAAACACGTGTATTAAGTTTAACACACGTTTCAATGGGATGTCGGTGAACATGTAGTTATGACAGTTTCGAGAAACGCTGCCCTGGACCACCTGTCTGTCTGTTCACAATCACAATTAACCGATCTAGCCTAGATCGGTCTAGGAAGTGAGTGAGAACGGGGTCCTAGTCTCCAGGCACAGACTCTAATCTGACACTTTACCACATTTCCTTAAAGCTTATCAGTACTATTTTACAGGAGGGATTAGACCACCCTGCAAGGTCACTGGACAGGTAGTTATATCATCAACTCAGCTCTCAGTTAACATAAGAAAAAGAGGATCATGGGGAACCAATGATCACCGATTAGGCATTGTTTAATATAGAGAGGGCACAAGTAGCTACAAATAGTGCAGTGGGCATTTAACTGTCACGGGGAGTCAGGGAGACACCCTCGATGTTTTTGGACTTTGATGTATAGATAAGTATATTTAAATGGGAACTCATTTAGGTATAAAGTACTTACAAAGTATCAGATGTGAACATAAGTTTGCAAGAAACAAAAAAGATTTGAGATCTGTTAGGCGATGAAATTCAACTTACCTGCCCTTTTCACCAGTGGATATTCATATTGTTTTCCTGCTCTCAATCATCCAACTACATCTATGTCAAACATTTGCCGAAAATCTTCAAAATATGGACAGTTCGCTCCGAAGTTTCTAATGCCATTCTACTTGTTATAAGCATCGCGTGAGTGTATGCTTCCCTCTACCTACTACCCTTTCCTTTGTCCTAGCCCTTCCCAAACACCACCTGTTGAGGTTGACATTGACAAAAAAAAAAAAAAAACTCGTTTCGCTTTTCAAACAAAGTCTATTTTGATTACTCACACGTTTTCAATGATAATGTACTATCAAATAGTTCAATAATCATACTGATAACAACGACGCTCAGGGCCATGTTCGTTCATGCATCAGGGGGAAAATATCAATGACAAAAGAGTTTTGTTTTATTTAATACACTGACGGGTGATACAGCTGCCGTTGAATAACAACATCATTTAATACATTTCATTCAGAAAAATGAGATAATAATATTTATTTCCAAGAGGTGTTCACACTATGAACATGACGGACAATGAAAGCGGACAAAATATACAGTTCCTCAGGTAGACAAAGGAACATCCCTTCACTGCTATTTTGTAAAAATGTGAAGAACAGGTCTCACATGCATATTCAGCTGTTCTACACATTTTCACATAATAGCAGTGAAGGGATGTTTCTTTGTCTACCTCAAGAACTGTATATTTTGTCTGCTTTCTTTGTCTGTCATGTTCATAGTGTCATTGGTTTTCCAAACACAATGGCCAGCTTTCTAATAAAACAAGGTTTCGTTAAAAGCGGGTTTCGCATGGGAAGTTCAGATGGCGACCATTTTGGATTTGACCAGCATGACAGCCCCAAGGAGACCTCACATTAGTAAAAGAACATGATAATAAGATTCCCTGATCCTGAAAAACCCATATTTGTGTAATAATAAACTGTCATCCTTATAGTCCTTTTCCTTTTGAAACTACACTTGATCTTTAGCACAGATGGCGGCCATTTTGGATTTGCCCAAAATGGCGGTCCCAGAGGGCGCATTTCTTGGCGCCCGGCAGCGTAATTTTTTTCTGCGGCACAGATAAGGGTTAGGTGCGTGTTGAGCCCATGGGAAAGTTTAGGGTTAGGGTTAGGGTAAGGGTTAAATCAAGACCCCTTAAACAATAAGAAGCCCCAATCTGTGCCGTGGAAAAAGATGACGCCGCCCGGCAGCACACATTGTAGGGTTCCATTGCCTTTCAGACGGCATCCATTCATATATGTGAGATGAACGATAGAACCAAACCACGTGATCGTAGAATCCCAAGATCCACCAATCATGTAATTCAGCTTCTTACAGAAACCTACAGAAGCTATACAAAAGAAGTATGATATCTGAATCAATATGAGAAATTCTTCGGCTCTAATTCTTCAAAGGCAGGGTGTGAATAAAATATATTTTATGAGCATTTTCACATTTTTAAGATGAACGAAGGTTATGGCATATAGCAAAATCAGTCTCCGAAAAAAAACCAAGACATACTGGAAATGTAAACACATTCACTTGCATGCTTTTAATAAAACAAAATGAAAATTATCGGTTTGATTTCTAAATGTCTATGATAGTTTTCTTTATACTTTTCCTCCATTCTGGTCATAAATTAATAGATGATTTCAGTGAGAAGTCAAATTTCTAGTACTAATTTTTAAATGTAAGGAATGATAATATTGTCATACAAAAGTGATCACAAAGGCATTGAAGAAAAAAAAATAACCTAAGGCAATTTAATAGTCTTGTGCGTCACCTGATGAAATGTGTGAACATGACAATGTACCACATACATGATTTCTAAAGGTCTGCGATACAGTTTTGAAATTGCTAGTTTATTTCTTGAAAGTCATGGCGATCGTATTAAATAAATAATGTATACATATGCCTTCCGTCATAAACTGACATTTTTGATAGCGCCGACGTTGTTTCTTCACCGCACTTTGTTGCATCTACCAAGTAGACCTTGGCAGATGTGGAACAAAAACATTCCAGATGATGTTTGAAGGTTTGCATGGTGGTATGAATATCGCGGAAGAGGTTTACGGTACACCATGTGTAAAGTCCTAGGAGGTATGAGGAAGTGGATGAAAAGTAGAAGTGAAATGGAGAGGTGATGCTACCACTCCTGAAGACGGACAGTCAACCTGTCCGAAACGTCGAGTCTACTCTCCTGCTCCTGCTTTGCAACTCTACTCGCCAACTCTACCAGCTTCTCACATCCACTCAACTCTCCTACTCAATCCAGTCTTCTACTCAACCTCTCTTCCTGTCTACAACTTTTCTTGTTTACAGTCCTTTTCAGGACTATACTTGAAAGATACTCTTCCTTCAACCTCCACTCTCTCGCCTCTCCATTTCACTTCTACTTTTCATCCACTTCCTCATACCTCCTAGGACTTTACACATGGTGTACCGTAAACCTCTTCCGCGAAAAACATTCCATTTGATTCAAAATAGCGATAGCTTGAATTCCGTTTGTAAATACATGAATAGATACAACGTGCAGTCGATGAAAACGTAAATCTGGAGCTGTTCTGTAATGTCATGGTTTCGAGTTCATAACATCCTTTATATCCGGGCTCTGAGGGGAAAAACCCAAAGATATATATTGAATGATGAAATTAACGAACAAACACATGAAAATAAGCAACCCCTCGTAATGATGATGAGGAGGAGGAGGGGGTCTACTGGAGGTATTCATCGTTTACACAATTGGGAATTTAAACCTAAACATTTTTAAGGTTTATGAAATATACGATTATGTTAAGACACATATAATTATGTAGAAATGCCATTATAATAAACTCCAAGCCCTTTGAAAATAAATGTAATTAATAATTAACAGGAAAGTTGCAATTGCGTCTCCAACAAGTATTCACACTTGTTGTTCCTCTTCTTTTCTTCACAAAAGAGCATGCACGTATCTGCCTTTACAGAAATCAGGACAAACAAGACAAATCTTGACTCACCATGACATATTATTTTGACGACCTTCTCAGACAAGCACATTGAATGCTCAGCTGTGCAATCAACCAAACGATATGTATCTGTAGAAACAGTTATCAAAACACTTGGTAAATAGACAAAAACTCTGAGTACTTCGACTGTAGAGATGTGCACAGGGAGAATATTTTTGGAAAAGATATTTTGTTGTAATCTAAGTGTTAATTTGAATATTCTATTAATAGATAAGGAAATAAAAAGTATATAAGAACTAGGGTTGCAAGTTGGAGCTGTTGTACAGTTGTCTTGTAGATAATCTGAAGCGCATGTGGAGTTCTCGTATGAGATCTCCTTGAAACCAGGATAGCCAAGTTCTCCACAAACCACCCCTGCCACAGTCTCGGTTAAGCTGTCTTCACAGACTCTCTTCCATTCACCAGATTGTGGGGGTAGCTCGAGGAATCCTTCTGCTGGTGAAGCACCGTCCATTAAACGGCGAGGAAGGGCATCTAATGAGAGAATATTTCGATATTAGTACTGCAGACATTTAAATAATGGACCTAAGGTCAAATAATCATGCCAACTACCAAAGTGAATCTAAGCCTGAATGAAATTCAAATTGAAGAACAATGCGTTATTGACATAAAAAAAATAAAACTTAAAATTGTGAGCATCAATATAAGTAAGAGTAAATGACATGTATGCAATTGTTCAATCTATTTATTACGTTGTAAATTGAACAGTTGATAAAGGTAAATGAACATGAAATCTGTAAATTAAAAAATGTCAGCTTCTGACTGCCTGTTCAATGAGTTTTATCTTACTAATCCAATACAATACGATACTAAATACTAAATGTGCAATTTAGGTTACTATTTACAGAATGCTATTTAATAACTTTATCCTACAGAGTGAACTTACTTGAAAGTTCGTTACACGAGACTGAAACGTTGAATCCTTTGCTTCTGCCACTAATAGATGAGGTGAATTCAATATGAAGAGTATGTCCTAACGTCAAAAAGGGAGGAAAATGCATATCCTTGCCTGTGTATGGCTTTTTATCATGATACATGTCCCAAGTGTCAATGAAATCATAAGGATATTCCAAAGTTATTAAAAGTGACGAGAACCCTCTTATTAGGAGGTGCGTTGATGGACCACTCCTCGAATACACTATTTGGGTAACGGAAAGGATAGTTCGGGGATGTAAGTATGATGCTCGTTGTGCAATCCAACGTCAGATCTAAGTAACGAATTAAAAAAAAAAAACTTTCGTGTCAACCATTGCGAGATGCATAATTTGTGTACCCTAAATTAAGCATAATGTGACCGAAATGTAAACAAAAGATGAATGGGATGCAGGACTAATATATTCTAAGGAGGTTGATTACCATGACTGAGTATTTAAGCAACTCAGTTTGGTATGATTTTCTTCTTCTACATCAGATTATAAAGGGAATAGAGTTTTAGCTGAACAAATGTACTTTCATGATATCGAGCTCTCTCATAATACACGCATCAAGTTATACAGCCCCCCCNAAAAATTAATAAATAATTAAAAATCGTATTCATGAAATTGAACAGTCAACATAAAAACGTTAATCTAAGACTTCAGTTTTGTTGTCCATATAACATACGGAAGTAAATTGGTTTCCCAATAGTCTTACATAAAATGTAAACATAGTGAAAACATGATGCCGTGTGCTGATGGCAAGAGGGATATTAAGCTAATGCTAAAACAAGAATGAATCAACACTCTACCGACCCTGAGCAGATAGTTTATTATAACACAAAAATTAATCTGAGCAACATGAATGCTTTCATTCATGAATAGTCAACTGAAGTGAACTTAAATCAATACTACCGTATTTCACTCTGAGCAAAACAAAAGGGAAAGAGAGAGAGAGGATGAAAAATAGGGAGAGGCGAAGAGAAACAGAGCGAGTGAGAGAAAGGAAGAGAAACAAAGAGGAGTAAAGCCTGATAGAGAGAGAGAGAGAGAGAGACTCGACTGGAAGGTTATAACGAGCTGCAAGGACATGTACAGTGTCAGTTCAAAAAAGTTTACACCTAGAAATTGGTAATTATTTCAAAAATCAGTTATGAACAGTAAATTATTATACATCTTATGAAAGAATGTTTTATCCAGTCGCGGATCCACTACACACTGAATGAAAATCGGCATCTATTTTCTTTGTTACAAACGAGATATCCTGGGCAACTTCATACATAATATAGACACGGCAGAATCCGTGTATTCCAAAGCATGCCTAGTGACTAGACGCTGCGGCCTTTTCTGTTTGCAAATGGTGGATCATAGACTCATTTCCCATCAACTCATTGCCCCTTAAAAAACAAAATTGGCACCTACCAAGGATAATCTTATAGCGAAAATATACAATTTGTTAGCCATTGGTATATACCCCTACATTGTTATTACATAATCAGGGAGGCTTTCAACAATTTTTTCGGTTTATATATAAATATATATTTATTGCTTAAGCATCATACTCTGCAGTTGGGTGCGATGGTCTGAAAACTCATTTGCTAGCGAGCGAAAGTGATCGAAGACAAAATTCAAGATTGTTGGGGCCTCAGTGCGAAAAATTACATCTTATTGAGAGAGAAAAAAAATCGATAGGATTATGAGCACATTCTCATAACGAAAGACTGAAAAGACCTAACTAACATGATTATATCATCTATAAATGCGACCGATTGTAGCGAGCGAAATTTGGGGGAAACTGCTCTTATTGTAGGAGACGAGTCTGTAGGTCCCGAGACTAAACTCTGCTAATTCTAAGTCTTTGACAAGTCCATCTGATTCGACCATTCCTTTCTGAAGGTCACAGAGCCAGAGAACTCCATAACAAGGCTGTTGTTGGATGATATGGTTGTGCCCCATTCGACCTCACACAGCCTTGACTTGAGGTCGCTCCAGTCAGGAATGGTCTCATCAGATCACTTCATTGCCAACGACTTTGACTCAGCATGACAATCTGCTACCCCCTAGACACTTCAAAAACATGTTCAAGAACCCAAGAAACACAATTTGTCTGCAGCAATTTCTGAAGACCGAGTTCAAAACCCTGTTACTCCAACATCTAGATACCAGATTTATTTACTATGAGGGTAGTGGTTTGTCGGAGGTATATCAAACTATAAAGTACTTGAATCCTCATGACTAGACAAGTAATTTGATATGCATATCGACACGATTGGAATATACTAGAATTTCGACCCCTGTTTGACCTTTATTGAACCCTCCCGGAAATGCCCAGCATTTTCAAGGGGCAGCCCAAGTCAAAATTGTTTTGTGTTCATCAGGGAACACATAATTACGCTTTCAAACCTTTGTTCCCAGAGTTTGATCACGGGACCTACCGACTGGTTTCCTACTAATCGTGATTTTATTTCGATTGAGCACATAGATTTTAGCACTTCAAGATATGCGGCATTATAGCCCAAATATAGTGTATTATTTTGTGACTTATTGAAACATCTGGAATGATACACAGCTTCTTTAATCGACATTAATATGCTTTCCAAAATGAAGGCAATTGTCGCCATAACTTCTGTTAACTTAAGTTCCGTTAAATAATAATGATTGGGATAAGGATGATACTAATTAAGTAATATTATAAAAATAATAACGATATTAATGATAACAATAATAATTAATCATACTAATAGTGGTAAAAATTACAATAATAACGTTACTACTAATATAAGATTTCCCAGCCAAATTCGCGAGTTTGTCATTCAAATTAATTTGTCTTGCGTACAAATTCGACGGTTTTAGTGCAGTCAGGTATATCTCAGGTTTATATTCCCTCTTCTAGTTTTCAAATCTATGAAGTTTTCGTTAGAATCTACTTTCGCTATTTGGTCATTCGCTTTAGCGCAACACGATTTTCTGACATCGCGACGGTGTACTTTTAGCATTCTAATTCATTTGTAGCATTCAAATTAGCACTTTGTGCACTAAAATTAATGGTCAAAATACATTTCACGTTTCGTTAAACACTTTTTATAGCTCATTCTTTTTCTATCAAGATCGTTTTTTTCATGTGTATTTCATCCTATTTTATTTTCTTGCATTTATAGCCTTTGTATACTTTTAGATTTATCAGATATTCATCAGCCTTTAAGTTTGATTGTTAACAAAAAAGACTTACTGTACATTTACGGACTTGATGGTCTCAATATTTGGTAAATTTTCATGTAAGGAAGTTGTTTGTCTTGTGTTTCATCATAAATTTATCACAAATCATTATGGAGGGAGGGTACAATATTGTGACTGGGGTAGGTGTTTTCGTGTCCCCACTTTTCCGGGGTATATGAACATGTTCGTTCAGAGATGCCATATCCCTTGATTTCGCCCCTTCTTTACCTAATGTCTGACTACAAACATATGCTTTGTCCTAAAAAATTAATAAATTGAATAACAGAAAAGACCCCAATAGCAAATCATGTATTCAATTGCATTTTTTAAAAGCTGTAAACGTGTGTTGCATTTCTTCCCCCTAACATTCCTTCCTACATAATTCGAATACGAATGAGAGGTGTTAATTTGAATGATAAAAGTGACGCCTCGACAAATGACGATTGATTTGAATGCTAGTTGAGCAGTTTCTAAATTGAATGACAGATTTATGAAATCCTTCGACCAAAATCCTAAATTAAATACAAAATCAGGAAAATTGTATGACAATTGGCATGGCAAAGCTGATCTGCGTTAACGTAAATGCAATATAAATGAATTCGAATGACAAACTCGCGAATTTGGCCGGGAAATCCTATAATAACAATAAAAATGATGATAATACTACTAATAAAAGTACTTATTATGATAATACTAATTAATTTAATAATGATAATATAATAATGATACTAATAGTAGTTTTATTAATAATGATAATACTAATCATAACAATAATAATAACATTATAATATCAATATTAATATTATTATTATAGGATTTCCCGGCCAAATTCGCGAATTTGTCATTCAAATTAATTTGTCTTGCGTTCAAATTCGACGGTTTTAGTGCAGTCAGGTTTATCTCTGGTTTATATTCCCTTTTCTAGTTTTCAAATCTATGGAATTTTCGTTAGAATCTACGCATGTTTCATTCAAATTAATGAACAATGTGCTTCTTTCGATATTTGGTCAATCGATTTGGCGCAACAACGCGACGGTGTACTTTTAGCATTCTAATTCGTTTGTAGCATTTAAATTAGCACATTGTGCACTTAAATTGATGGTCAATATTCATTTCTCGTTTATTACACACTTTTTTTTATAGCTCATTCTTTTTCTCTCAAGATTGTTTTTTTTTATTTTTTATGTGTATTCCATCATATTTCATTTTCTTGCATGTAAACACTTATACTTATTAGATTTATCTGACATTCATCAGCATTTAAGTTTGATTGTTAAGAAGAAAAAAACGACTTGCATCTACGGACCTGATGGTCTTAGTATATTTGTTAATGTTCATGTAAGGAAGTTGTTTGTCTTATGTTTTATCAGAAATGTATCATAATTTAGTCATAATTTCATAATGGAAGAAGGGTACAATATTGTGACTGGGGTAGGAACTAGAGTCAAAAATTTGAACATGATTCATTATTTAGCCATGTCTTTAGCCATCGATCTGCTGGCGGGCAAGTAAACTATGAAACTCTTTAAGAAAAACAGAGGGGTGTTCTATGTTTAAGAGACGATGTGAATTACTGTTGTAAAATTCCGAGTCTGTGGTAAAAAGGGGGCGATTAAGGGTACCCCCGCCTTTTCCGGGTATATGAACATGTCCGTGCAGAAATACCATATCCCTTGATTTCGCCCCTTCTTTACTTTATGTCTGACTACACCCATCTGTATTGTCCTGAAAATAAATAAATGGAATAACAGCTTAGACCCCAATGACAAATCATATATTTTAACTGCATTATTTAAAAACTGTAAAAGTTTGTTGCAATTCTTCCCCCTAACATTCCTAACTTGAATTCAAATATGACGAATACGAATGACAGGTGTTAATTTGAATGATAAAAATTACGCTTCGACAAGTGAATATCAATTTGAATGCTAGTTGAGCAGTTTCTAAATTGAATGACATATCTATGAAACCCTTCGACCAAAATCCTAAATAAAATACAAAAACTGGAAAATCGAATGATATTTGGCATGGGAAAGCCGATTTGCGCTAACTTAAATGCAAAGTAAATGAATTCGAATGACAAACACGCGAATTTGGCCGGGAAATCCTATATTAATAATAAACTGTGTTTTATTTACATAGGGTAGCAACATCAGTATTAATAGCTCTTGCCCTTCCTGGGTGCCCTGCAATCACTATTACCCCGGCATTGTTTGGTACAAAGGTCGAGAGGGTCGACAAACATTTCATATGGGGATATCACCTTATCCAAGAATGAAAGCACCGAGTGAGCATCGAACCCTGGACCTCTAAAATGAGAGTCAAGTCATAGTGCTCCAAACGGTTACACGATGTAGAACACTTAAAGCCATAACTGATATGTGTTATCTTTAGGTCCATAATGAACAATCAATGTATAGGTACAATATGTATGATCAACTCTCTTTATTTGGTTTGTCTATTTATCTTTGTTTATCCTTAAAAACACATGATTTCTACTTACTTCGCTGTATCTTTTATTGCTATGATCTACCTTTTAGTCGGTCATATTTAAAGATTTTAAAGAATAAGAAGGCGCCACATCATCATCAACTTCAGTTGGCGCTGTAGAGGGCTGCTGTAGTCTTCACGAGAGCACTCAATGCAACTCTTTCACCTGCCATTTATGTTGCACCTTTCATTCCTTGGCCAGACACTCTCTTGATATCATCAGTCCAAGATATAGGATATATAGGACGACCTCTATAAAAATGGATTTGTGAGGAATTATAAAATTACATCTTATAAAGAAGAAAAACAATCCTGATGGTGTTTTAAGCACAATCTTATCATGAAAGACTGAAAAAGATCTTTAATATGAACCATAATTATACCAACTTTAAATACGAGCAAGCGTAGCGAGCCAGATTTGGGTGAAATTAAATTAGGAGCACTTTCTATGGGGAAAGGGAAAGGCACATATCCAAAGGGAAAAATGACACTTATTTGAAATGAAAAAGAGTACATGTCAAAGTAAAAAGGGGAATTACCAGAGGTGAAAATGGGGCACTCCTCGCACTTAATAAGGGGCACTCACCAGAGATGAAAATAGGCAATTATGACAACTGAAAAAGTGCAATTTTCAGAAGAAAAATGGCACTAATCAGAGATGAAAAGGGGCACTTATTACAGAGATAAAGGGGGCACCTCTCAAATTTTAATAAGGGTATGCACTCATCGGAGATGAAAAGGGGCACGTATAAGAAAAAACCAAATCTCACGCACACATTATGCAAAGAGGTGAGTAATTACGTCCTGCATGCAGGACACAACACAAATCCCTGGTCGGTTTCCGGAACCTGGAGAAGAATTTTTTTCGCATCGTTTACTGATTTTAATGTTAATGATTTACACATCTATCCAATATGTCCATATAGTGTAACAATAACAACCCATCTGTGACACTAATAAACGATGTGCATCAGACTTATTTTATTTGGTATAATTTACATATAATTAATATTATGGGCATGCAGATTGAAAAAGAAAAATCTAGACTGTAAGGTCGTCTTCTGTGCACCTGTACATCTGAATGCAGTGTTTTTTACCCAGATTCTGGCGATAATTTTGTTTGTAATTTTCTGAATAAATTTGGCTTTTACGACCACTTTTACGGAACTGATTTTATGAATCCGCGAACTGCCGAATTCGGAAGCTTTGCCGACATGCTTCACGATGCCACCTTGTTTTTACTTTTCGCATTTGCTATTTTTTCGTGCTTTTTTCCTTAATTACGTTTGCT
>BEXV01002313.1:2576-12856 GCA_003118195.1 Hemicentrotus pulcherrimus
CTATTTAGCAACTGAACGATCATGTGTTAAGTAGATATATTAAACCTAACCACATCAATATAGAATTAGCATGGAACTAAGCAAGACTGTCATTTTATAAATGTGCAATGATGTAAGTGCATGCAAAGTGTGTGTTTACAGACTACAGTTGTATTTATTGGAGTGGCGTACCATAATGGTGGGGGGGGGTATCAATACTCTATACATTGATTTATTTTGTATGTTTTGTTTGGTTTTGTTTTTGATAATTTATTAGATGTTCGTAATCTCTTTGAAGCCATTTATATTTGTGTCAATTATATTTAGTCTGTATTGAACATGTTAAGAACAATCTTTGAGTTACTATCAGTTCAATCACAATCATAATCACATCCAAATCTGAATCACCATCACACTGAATCACAATCACGATCGTGATCACAGTCACGGTCACAATTACCATCTCAGTCACAATTGTAATCACCATCTCAAATACAATCACGATCAGGATCACATACAATCACGATCACGATCACATACAGTAACAAGCACAATCACGCTACTCAATCATTAATGATTTTGATACATTTTTTTTTTTTTCACTGTGCGCACATCTCAATAACCCATGTCATGTGGACATAAACTCAAGAATACACGTATACAACCTCAAATCTTGTATTGGTTATATTTTAATGATCATAATTACATCATGCATGACATAATCATGTTTTTCTATGTAATATCACTTCCAAAAGATGACCGAGTACGATAAAGTCCGTGATGAGAACATCAGTAAGATTATGTCCAATCTTATATAAGAAACATGTGCATATGTGCATATGACCATGTACACCATAGTTTGTAAAGATAGGTGAATATAAATAAAAACTTTGGTATTTAGAATGACCCAAAGTGAAATTGAATGGTACGGACGTCCGATTTGCCAATGTTAACGAAAACGAATGCAAACTGCGCATTTGTAAGCGGTTGTTAAATTGAATGAATGACCGAATAAGTAAATCAAATGAAAAAAAGTGTAATTTTGAATGAAATTTACACGCCAGCAGCTTTATTTCGCGAATTTAAATGAACTTTGTATCAAAACGAATGAAAAGCTTACGAAAGTGACCGAGAAATCCTATACTACTGCTACTTATTACTCTTCTTCTTCTTCTACTACTCCTACTTCTATGACTACTTCTTCTACTACTACTACTACTACTACTACTTCTACTACTTCTTTTACTACTACTGCTAATACTTCTGCTACTTGTACTTCTACCGATGTATAAAGCACCAAATTTACTTAGAGGGCAACTCTAACCAAAAACGTCTAAAAAATGAAAACAAGACATGTAAAATATTTCTGGAATCTAGCTTTAAAAATGACTACTCAGAACGCTCAGAAAAAGGCCAGTTTCGGAGGTATTGCGCAATAGCATAAAATTATGACGTCGCTGTGGGAGACAACATTGGCATTATACTCAACAAAACATAGCATTTAAATGCAATTACCCTACTATAAGTTCTATAACATACCAACCATCAACTTAATCTTTAAAAAATTGTTCAAATATTATTTTCTTCTTCTTCCTATAACACTGCAAATATACTCCTAGTTGACCTTCAGATTTACCACTTTCAATGAGCATAGAGCTACATTCTGGTTCAAAAGGGAAGTCCACCCTGATAATAATATAGTTTTCATGAAGTAGATTCCATATACATGATACCAGTTCAAATACATTTAACTCCGTTTTCCTATCTCTTTTCTTTAACGAACTTTCTCTGACTTTTAGTTAGTTTTGCAAATGACAATGAATTAATTCTTTTCCCCACATCTTTTCCCCACGCTTTAGCAAATTGCAAAGCATTCTCCGTTCATCTTTTTTTTTCTTTTCCTGCTGTTTTCCACAGCACCTGTAGCACCGTTTCAACATTATATGACAGTGTTTTTGACGTCTGACTTTTGATCCGTTAGGTGTACATGTATACCTCTATGTTTCTCTTCATAAACCAGCTCTCCTTCGTGGCATCAGGAATCTTAAAATTACTAGTTATCGTGTATACGAATATTGATATTGCAAGCAGCCTAACATGATGTCCCACCAGAAAATTACTCTAGCTTGTCTTTGTGTCTCGGAGAGCGTTATGGATGGAGATTTTTTATAATGAGCTGTCCATAAGAGTGGGTTTTATTTAAGTTCGCTGTATATTGTTGATCATTTCAGACTTAATTGACGCTCCATCATAAATTTGAAGTCTACTCTCGGTTCCCAAGTACAGCAAATATCGGGTAAACACCCGGTACAAACATGTTATAAAATCTCCATGAAAAAAGGAAGTAGATTATTTGTCTTTAAAGATCTTGCTGTCACTTAAATCGAATGAAAACATAACTATAGCGCTATACTCAAATCATTTATAATTTAAATCGACTCACTCTTTAATTTTGATGCTATAGCTCAATAAATATTACATTAAGTACATTAATTAATTCATATTTCGATTTATTAATAAATAAACGGATATAAATGAATACAACAGATTTAATGAAACATTAAATCAACTCGTGATGGTTCATGTGATGATACCAAGTACTTCGAATCTTAGAGCCGCCCATCTAGAAAATGTTACAGGATGAAACCTGACGTACCGTGCGGTTACTTGCTCAGGAAAAAGTGTGGTCACATATGTGTCAGCATCAAAATTTCCTGGATATGTCTGAAAAAGAACGAAAGCAATGGAAAATGTTTATTAGTAATAAGAAATAAAAAAAATAGTTAAATATACAAGTAATCAAAAGAACATGGATAAACAAGGAAGATGATTGTTTTGACCAAAACAAAATTGGCCTTTTCCGGAAGTGCGAAATTGACACTCACTTTTCGTACCCCGCAATGCTCTTCCAGAGCAAAGGTCTCATTCATCATAGTGTCGCTTGAGTAGGAGATTTGGAATGACGTAACCCATTGGTTAGATTCGGTCCGTCCCTGTGTAATAACACCAGTTACCAACGTATCCTCGCCGAGATCGACCTTTTGGTGATTTTAATGATGAAAAAAAGACAACTGTTAATAAATCCGATGGCAGATTATCTTGCGTTTGATAACAATAATAACGACAAAAAAAAAAACAAACAAACAAACAATTTGAACACATGTTGCTTTCAATATGAGCAAACCAAGAGAGCTGGTCAGATTCGAATGATAGCGATAGCAAGATTTTCGATTGAAGGTACGCCTTTTATTTTGAAGTTTAAAGTTTATTAACAACAACAACAAATGTATGTACATCATAAACAATATTTATGCACATCATAACACAAAGTATGCAAGGCAAAACAATAAAATACATAATGTACATAATGTACAAAGCAATGAATTACTTCAAAAGCTTAATTAATGCTAACATAAAAAAAAATTTATACAAAAGTTCAAGCTGTGGCTAAAAGAAACACCCAAAGTTAGCACAACTCCTAGTCGAGATAGGTTTTCTCTGTTCACTATATATCGATAATGTGTCTTTTAATTACTATAGCATTAAAATAGTTCTTACAATTATGTTGTATACATTTAAAATACAAAACATTACTTACTGCTAACATAACAGATAATTTATTTGTTCATCAAATAAATTGTGAGGGTATTACGAAATGAATATCTTTTTTTTCTTTTTTTGTTCTTAGCTTCGGAGGTAAGCTATTTCAAAGCTTCGGTCCAACCAACGAAGTAGTGAATGTACCTTGTGTCATCCGACACATTGGCAAGGGTAGCATTGCATTTTCCTTTCCTCTTATGTTATAATTATGGTGTACAATATTACAATAATCTAATAATGTGTGTGGCAAATTTGTATTATACAAATCATACACAAATGTTAAAACTGCCAGTGATTTCAAGCAAACCAAAAACATCCAATATCCCCAATTGTTTAAAATAAAGGTCCGGAGGGTGTTCTCAATAATGAAAATGTAATAGCTCGCACCTCCATCTTCTGAGCTAAATGAATACAATTCAAGCGAGACCTATAATGTTTTATTTAGGGTGGACTTCAATATGGAAATCCAGTTTCCATTGTAAGTCGAGTCCGACCAGCCCTTAAACTTCTTTTTATGTGTTATTACAAAACTGTTTATGTTAATGCCTCTATTTTTTACATCGGTTTTCGAACATGAATCACAACTATTATTTTATAGCATGTATCCTTGTATCTTATAATATATTCATCTAAGTTGTCAAGGTGTTAGTTGTCTACAGACTTGACATGTTCCAGGTAATACTATTTGAATGCAACTCTCCCCTATCTCTCTCTCTCTCTCTTTCTCTCTCTCTCTCTCTCTCCCTCTCTCTCATCTTTTTCCACCTTCCACTTTTCACTGTGCATTGTTTACATTATCATTTATGATGAGGATGTCACCTCAAGATGTCCTTATAATGGGCCTTTTTTTTCTATCTATGACTTTATGTGACTATACATTTCAAACGTTAAAGGTAATACAAAGTTTTGGTATGGGGTCATGAATTTGGTTCAAATTAACATATTGGAAACATATGCGATTTTACAACATTCAATGATCGTTGTCACGGTTGTAATCGAGTCTAAAGTGATGAAATTCTAAATAATGATTTGTTTATATTGTATAGCGCATTTTTTTTGTTTTTTTTTTTGTATATATATAACTTTAATCGACCGATTTGCTATTCGCGTTTGGAATTACATATCAGAACCATATATATTGCGATTTTCATGGTCGCAGATACAATAGAACGCCCTTAAGCGCTATTTTAATTATTTGAAATTTAACAGAAACACCGGTACATGTTTTCAACATTTCTAAAACTTTGCATTACCGTTAAGATTGATGAGATATTTCTTCCTGTTTTCACGAAGTATCGGTAGTGAGGAAAATTATAGAGCCGCCGCAGCATTCCCACGGCCACATATGGTAGCAGTGTTATGTTAGGGTAACCCCACAGCGTATTTTGAATTTGTGGAGACAGAAAACTTGCGGCTGCCGTACGGCCTTTGATGTGGTATGACGTATGGCTGCCTTATGTCTGGATTACATTTGGCCTAAGATCAGTCTACGGAGTCTTTATCCTACCGTACCCCCTTTTCCCTGCAGCCTCAGTACGGAGGCAGGAGGCGGCCGTGAGATTATCTTACGGATTCACGAGCTCCGCGCCCTCTACGAGTATTTTTCGCAGAGAGTTTTACAAATTTGAAAATGCGTTAGCCCGTAGTCATGCCGTAGGTGTCATTGCACAATGCTCGCACGTGCATCGCGCGGAGGACTAGCAGCAAACGCGCACAATTTTGTGGTGAACATGGAGGGGAAAAAAAAGCTTAAAAACGGCACGGCGGCTGCACGGTCACCGCGCTTACTCCGCGAAACCTTTGCACAGAAGCTGCACAGTCTCCGAACAACTTTCGTACAATCTCCGAGCAGTCTCTGTACGGATTTGCCCCGGCCTGCCCCTGAGGGCCAATACAAGAAATGGCACGATGCTCGTAGATAATGTAAACACAAACATCATAGCCCGTAGCCTCCTACGATACCCCCAAAATCGCACGAAAAATCGTAGACTAATTTATCGTACGGCGCCAGGGGAAAATGTAATTCAGACATAATGTAGGGCGTCCCTGCGGCGGCCGTAAGTTTTTTGAGAAATACCAAGTGAGACGCAAGGTAGCCGCAATGCCACCGTACACCCGACGTATGGTCGCTGTGAAACGCATGGCTACAATGTGTATAATTGTCTTTTTGCTACGGCGAACCTAGAAATGAAAAAAGTTATAACTCCCCCTCATAATCCTTCGGCGACCCCGTACGGCCTGTTAAGACAAAGATACCTGAGGCCACCATAGATTTTTCGCGGCCGCCGCAGGTATCTCTCGATCTCTCGGGGCCTACTGCCGCCATATCCTAGCCGTAGAGAAAATGGACCTAGGCATGATTCTTCAATACTTCTCCGTCATTATTTGCTAAATGATACATACATTCACATAAATGAATAAATCAAGCAGAGATAACCTCACTCAATAATATAATGCGAAGCTGATCAGCGTTTTGTATTGTTTTTGTTACTCGAATAGTTTATACGAAAATAGAAAGCATTGAACAATATTGACTGGCTTAACTTTAGGGAGATACCACATATATTGCCCTCACAAGACCCATATTACCCTTGTCTTTGACTCGGGGCAATATGAGTCTAATTTAGGATATATATGTAGTATCTCTCTCAAGGCCAGTCCATATTCATGACCTTAAGGTGCGTTGAAGGCGTGTTCAAAATAATGTCTAAGCAAAGATGGCCGAGCTTCATTTGTACACATGAAATATATCATATTGCAGTATGTTATTATTTATTCTATTCATATTTCTAATCAGTTGGTCCATACCAAGCCAGGGCTATGCAGCCTTTCATGAAGAGAAGTTAGATTTGAATGCATTCTAGCCATACACAAATTATTTGTTGATATCATCTCTCCGCGCGCATTTAGACATGCTAGAGCAAATTACCTTAATCCACTTATTGTTGTCTGCAGCGGCGGCAACCCATGCACCGTCGTTTCCTGGACCGACAACGGCATTCAGCCTTGCTCTGTAAGCTTCATGGCCATAACCATATTTCGATGACGAGGTCAGACTAGAGTCTGGTATACGGCCATCTTCCACGCCAAGTCCCTCGCCGAGGACAGGAGGATTGCAACCAAATTTCGCGTTGAGGTTCAGCGACGCTGAAGAAAAAAAATAGCACAAAATGACGAAGACTACTAACTGAACTTGTATAACTTTCTTATATTTTCTACTTACTCGCAAGGCAAGATTGTCCTTTCAATATATTTTTTCATGAATGTAATCGGATAGTCTACTCTGTCAACGAGTTATACAACGTATTAAGAAAAACAAATGAGCAAGGAGTACAAAACTAAACACAACAACAA
Source organism: Hemicentrotus pulcherrimus (assembly GCA_003118195.1). NCBI lineage: Eukaryota > Metazoa > Echinodermata > Echinoidea > Camarodonta > Strongylocentrotidae > Hemicentrotus > Hemicentrotus pulcherrimus. The sequence continues at coordinate 9,510 of BEXV01002313.1, forward strand.
ATGGAGAAAGGAAACACAAAAAGGAGATTTTCAATCGGGAAATGGTACGGATATGAAGGCCAGCGCGCTCACACTACGCCGAATAGGGGGTACCACAATCTACATTGATTAAGCTGCCGATTGCAATATTGATATTCCCGCCAATCATCGTGTGTTGCCTTCATTTGTCGCTGATGAATCCGCTAGCGACCGCAGACGGCCGAAATTATCAGTCGCGTCCGTCGGCGAATTTTTAGCATTTGGAAAAGTTTGTGGGGACAAAAAAAAAAAATCGTTGCGATTACGTCGTTTGCCGCTACTATGTGAGTCGGCCTTAATGAAACCAATGATTATGAAAATACAGGTATGTTGATTTTTCGCGTGGTAATAAAAACACCTGCCATGGGTAACAAGAGTTCCTGTATATCTTGAGCATTCGTGTGACAAGATGCTCTTGTAATCACCTACAATATTCATGTTTTAACAGGTGGGGGCCGGCCAGTCCAGGCGTTCAACCCGCGACATCTCGTTACCCAAAAGAGAATTCTATGTTGATGGAAAAGATAATTATTTATTCTTAAAGGTAGTACCTTTTGGCAATTGCCAATTAAATTAAATTAATCTTTGCATACGCGCTTGACTTAATGTGATCAAATTGTCACCGTGTTCGTTGGAATCTTAAAGTAGTCACACCAAGAAGCAAAAGTGATTTTAATTGATGCAAAATTCATATCATTGCGAAGGGAAAGCCTTACTGATCAATTACAACAATTTTCCTCTTCAAAATATGTTTTGGGCCCGCAGAAATCAACTTTCAAAAATGTTAGTTTTGAGATCCAGATTCACTGCCTATTCGTATTTTTTCGTATTTTGTCGTAGTTCTTCGTGTGACGTCACACCCTGGACACGGCTGTTAAAAAAAGGCTGCTAGCTTCCGCTTGGTCTGCAGCTAGACGGACTAAGCGGAAGCTAGCAGCCGGTACCGAGCTGTTTGTCCAGGGTGTGACCTCACTATTCAGAGCTCGCTACGCTCGTGTGTTTGGCTTACGTTCGGGGGCGCTTGGGGGTTTAAGAAGGGTCTTGAAAAATGGCATTTTACGCCTCTCCACGATATCTATATGATTTCTCAGCAAATTATTCGTGTTTTTCAAGAGAAAATCTTTCCATCCATATGTAATTTGTTCTAATTATCAGTTTTTAGTAAATTTTCTTTGTGTAGCTCCTTTAAAGAAATAAAATCCTACCACAACACGCGGGGCCCACTACTGAATAACGTCGGGGAAATTATATGTGCACTTGGTATTATTCGCTTACCCCGGTCAATGTGCCGCTACCAACTGACATGTTTAAACATGTCGAACGCAGGGAAATTCGCTGGCCCACTTGGACATTTCTTGAGTTTGCCTTCGCGCTCGGAGAGCATTCGGATGAAGAAGATTTAGGGTTGATGAGTTAAACCCATTACACGCTGTACGATCTGACTACAACCCTTTTTGGGAAATATTGCAACAGCAGTTGATAGGAAATTTCAAACATGCACTACATCTTAACGATCGAGGAAACGTATAGCAATATGAATTATCAAATCTAAATTTCGAGAGATTTGAAACTTTCTTGAAGACAAGCTTATTCGGCTCAGACTCGTAGTGATATTAGGCCAGTAATGCGATTGTCTACGACTTCAAGCCGAGTGGGCTTTTATTCTAGACTAGAAGAATTAAATGCACTACAATTCCACTAGAAACTATTTATATCATTATTCAGAACCTAAATTAGGAAGATGATGGTTGTTTAGATTTCAATATCTAATACAATTGTCATTTCTTCGTAAATTGAACGCAGTAGGATGATGTAGTGTGCGGTTAAGCGGTTTTCCTGAACATGATAGAGGGGCGGCCCCAATAGTGCACTTAGTTATTTGTGTGTAACTCTCCCTACAGACTAACACCAAAAATATGTCATATTCCCATGATAACCTACCGCATTGTGTCTTAAAAATGTATGTCCAGATTTTGTCATAAGATCACATTATTAAAGAAACTTTCCAAAAGCAATACACCAGTTTACGGTTGTGTGCGCCTTTTTAATTAAAGCCAATGACCTAGAGGTCATCTTTTTAATACGTAAATTAAGATTGCGCCCATGCAAATTATGATGAAATAATTTTCATCTTAAAAATCTTAGGAAGATTGATAAATCTTGTAGTATTGGAAAGGAATATACCAAAGTTAAGAAAATGTATACTCTGGGGTTTAGGAATGAGAACAATTTGAAACAAAAAGAAGATTAAGCTATGCCGAAAGGCACATATATTACATGCATAAATGGGTGAAGGGACTGCACACAAGTGCTTCGTCCATAGTTTGCAAGTTTTTACCATTTCATGAAGTAATAGTCCTATTCCCACCTATCTTTGTCATCAATTAGAGGTCACCATTTTAGTACCAGAAGCAAACCTTCTCATTCGTTAACAGTTCTACTCTGCACTTACCTATGGCATCAGTTAGAGGTCCATACCCGTATAGTTCCATCCTCAAAGAAATGTCACCATAATAGGTCTTTGGATGGATCCGGAAAGAGCGTCCAACTACCGGCCTAGCAAGCGTGTGAGTCACATGGCTATCATGGTCATAATTTCCCGGAAATATCTGTACAAAAAGATTGCAAAGAAATCTCATGGTAAATGAAGCTTATCGTTAGTTTAAAACCATATACAACCTGTGTGTTAATACAATGCTGACTACAAAAAAAATTAGTCTAGAAGAGCCATTAATGAATATCACGGCTATCTATTTTTCTGTATTGTTGTTCAAGTCCATATATCAGATTCCTGAACAGTATTGTGTACAATGAAGAAGAGCTACCTGAGCTCCTGTGCTCAGGGGTTCTTGAAACCTCTTTATCAACATGGTTTGCTGAGCATTGGGTTTTAAGGGTTCAATAATGATCCTCTTTTGTTTTGATATGCATAGGCATATATTATGTATATTGCTATTTTGACTTTTCGTCTGCCCGTTATACTTCTTCGTTACCCATTATGCATAAAACTTGAAATTGGAGTTCCTTCTCACTGGTTCCTTTTCCCCAGTTTAATAACTTAAACAAATAAATATTGAACTAAGGAGAGTCATTTACAGTTTCATAAACCTTGTTAACTGAATGTTTTTTGTTTTTTTTTGTCCAGGAGAGCTGCGGTAAATTATTTTTTGTGCATGATATTGATGATGGAATATGAAAGATTTTTGTTCTTCTTGTTTTTATCATTTATGTTTGATCCTTCGCTTTTTCTTACTTTGCTTCATTCCATGCTACATTGGAAGTCTTTTCTTTCTTTTTCTCCTCCTTGTCTTCTTTGTTTCTCTCCCAAT
>BEXV01002314.1:0-21684 GCA_003118195.1 Hemicentrotus pulcherrimus
ATCATAATTATGAATCATGGCAAATAACACTCCTGTGATTGAAAATGGCAATACGAGCAACATTTCAACGTGCACACAGTCATGTAGAATACAAAAACAATTAAAGAACGATTGTTTCACAGTAAGAATTGCGGCAAGATAATTTATTGATCTTGCCATGCTAACGATTCCATTTTATTAAAACAATACACAATCGTTTTAAAATGGGTGATCCGCCATTTTTGTTTCAATGACCTTTACTCTGGCGCCATTTCGCTCCGTGTTTTATTTTGTCAGAGATATCAGTTGGGGTTATGATTAGGTTTAAGGTTAGGGTTAGGGTTATAGTTAGGGTCGGACACCAGTACTGGTTTCAGTGTTGAAGTCGATTGACATATGAGATTGACCCTTAAAGATTGACCTCGGAACTTTGTCACCGGAGCATGCGCAGTACAGCTTATTCAGGAAAACGTAAATGTCGGCTTTCTCACCGTAATATAGCACGTTCAGGTATCATAACATAAATATATCAAAATAAAATTAAAAAATAACACGTTCATATTCATTTAGTAAAGATATACAGTACATACAAAAAAATAATTGACTTAGTCGGAAACAACGGGTTACAAAAGTATAAATCACCATTCATTCGTTTGAGTATAAAAAAGCACATCTTTTCTTTACAAAGTACTTGTTTGACTATGTACAGCTGTATACATCAGTGCAAAGTGCATCGACAAAAACAATGCGCTTATACAGTAATTATGTGACACAAAATCACCATGATTGTTTAAAGGCTCTAAGTCCACTCCAAAAATAATTTGCTTTTGATAAATGCAGAAAAACAAGAGAAACAGAGCAAAAAAAAAATGAGTAAAATCGGATAACTAATAAGGAAGTTATGAACTTTAGATAAAAGTATGAAAAACTATGAAACAATGGAAGTTTTTCATGTCATTAAAAATTCATAACTTTCCTATTAGTTATCCGATTTTGCTCAAACATTTTTTTGATTGGTTTGTCTGATTTTTCTGCTTCTATTGAAAGTAATTTATTTTTGGAGTGGACTTGTACGTCCTTCAATGATTTTACAGTTATTAAATTGGCAATGTATGCATCAACTGTGACGTCAATATAAATCGTTACAACATGCATGAGGGCGATAGCGTGCAATGTGCCTAGGACGACAGATGTCATTAATCCTTTTATTTCATTCAAAACAAAAACAGAAATTTCTTTATATGATTACTTGACTAATATCAGTTATACCAACAGAGCCACAGTTCAATTGTCATGACAGATTTTTTTCTTCATTTTCGGGTGCAATAAATGTTTACAAGAAAAAAAATAATGTCGTACGGGATACAAAGTACGGAATCGCCCATGATTTGAATATGGATTTACACATTGTCTTGTCGTAATTAAAACAGTTAAAGAAATATGGAAACTGTTACTGATTATAAGTTTCATTGGTGAGGTTCTTTTTCTGTGATCGACTAACTATGTCCATCGTTTCGATCATTCTATCCATCCTCTTTCTCCTCCCTCTTCTCTCTCTCTCTTTCTCCCTCTCTCTGATACCCCGTCTCTCACCCTCACCCTTTCTCTCACACACACACTCTCTCTCTCTCTCACACACGCACACACACACTCACATGCACACACACCCGCTCTGTCTCTCATTCTCTCTAACCCCCATCCCATTTCTGTATCTTCCGTTCACCTTTACCACCCTTTATCTCACTACCCTCTCTGTCCCCTCAATTCTCATTTTGCTCATGTCTCTTTGCCAAATTATACCTCTCACTCGCTCATTCTTCTTCTTACAACTCTTTTTCTCTTTTCATATTTAGTTACTTTTTCATACAATCAAGTATCCCTTTCTATGAATCTCTTTCTAACCCTTTTTGTATCCCCCCTCTTTCTCTCTCTCTCTCTCTCTCTGACACTTTCTCTCTGACTCTCCCTCTGTCTCTCTGTCTCCCTCTGACTCTTTCTCTCTGTCTCTCCCTCTGTCTCTCTGTCTCCCTCTGACTCTTTCTCTCTGACTCTCCCTCTGTCTCTCTGTCTCCCTCTGACTCTTTCTCTTTGACTCTCCCTCTGTCTCTCTGTCTCTCTCTGACTCTTTCTCTCTGTCTCCCCCTCTCTCTCCTTCTCTGTCTCTCTCTCTGTTTCTGTCTCTCCCCCACTCATCTTTCCATTACAATCTGGTACATTTCCTCCTAGTTATAAAAAACTAGGCGGCAAATAATCACGGCTGTGTGAAGAAAAAATAAATGTTTTAAAATCTGTCAATGTCCATTGCACACGAGACGTCATTAGTCTGACGCATGACTACGTCAGCAAACGGCATCGTCTGATAATAGCATGATAGATGGAAACAAAGGCAACAAAGCAAACGTTGCGTTATACTGGCGTATAGGCTCACTTCCTTTCAGCATGGATAATAGCGCAAACGAAATGACACATCTTGTACAGATGGCATGAGATCTGCATTCCAATTTGACAGACTATTCTACAATTTGTTAACGACGTGATGGTGGCTGTCCAACCGTCCTACAATAATCCAAGCAAAATTAATGCTTCACGCTGACCTTGCAACATAGTTTTTTTTTAAAACTCTGATATGACCTGTAATTATTTACAGCAAGTGTTCTTCAAGTGCACTTTTAGTTTGTAAACAATTTCACTTTCTGCCTTTTTCTTCGCCGAATTATAACTCAATACAGCCATCTCCCCATTTTTGTGAAGAAACTAATGGCTTTCAAGTGTAATTCACCAGTCTCACTTACTCCATAAAACTAACAACACCATTTTATCATCGGCGACATACAAAAAAACATCTTCCGAACTTTCAGATCTTCAGTCCATTTCAATGCTTTGCTTTTTTATAATTGCTTCTGCCTCCGTATAAACGGAATCTCACAAAATCCGTTGCTCAGGTGTCGAGAAAATCGTCCCTCGAAGCTTTTTAGATAGGTGTAGAATACTTGTTTTCAAGTTAACCTCGCACACCATTAATGAGATACTTCTAATTGATACATATTCCAGGCTAGCGAATGAAATCCATAGCGTCCAACATATGTGTCGTTATATTTCTCACTAAGAGAAGCCTCATATAAAACCAAAGCCACTTTGTCGTTACGTTGTATTTTCTCGGAATAAAACTGGGCACATAATTGCAATGTAGGTTGAAGGTCTTGTACATGTACATTAGCGCGGTAAAGCGAGCTCCTGTTAATAGTTTGACTACTCGCGAAAACATTGTAGCTTTTTTTTCAGTAAAATGGAATCAGTGTTGAACATCTATATAATCTCCGATAAAATCATATAAACTGCACGAAACAGGCCACGTGATTAATTTTCCACAATCATCGGAATACAATAGTGGTGTATTTTACACACCCATAATGAATGAAACATGCGGGACGCTGGCGGTGAATATTTAATTGAGGAGAGTTAGACGGATTCGAGACAAGTACCGACGCTGTCCTGACAAATGTTGAATATACAAAGTGCGTCATTAACAAAACATTTGGCGCCAAGCCGGGTGTTCCTTTTGCAAAGGCTTTTCTCGTTTCCCTCGTGTTTGAAAGAAAAAAAAGAGCCAGATGAATCGCCCGTAATCAATCTCGGAAAACATTAATTCGCATTTCGATTAATTCTTTGTCGAAAACCGATCATAGAATGGGTGAAGCTTGCTTATAAGTATACACGTCCAGTTTGATCTCACTTTCCCTTTACACACCGAACAAAAATTTGTTTAACCATACCATTCTCTATCGAATATGCCAAATGGTCACCTCCTGCTCTGTTCCAAACTCACTTGAAATGCCTAATATCTAAGTTTTCTACTCATGGTAGTAGTTTTTGGTCCAATCCAACCTGGTCTCGGCACAATCACCTGTTGCAGACTATACGCGAAAGATTTTCAAAAATGTGAGTCTCGCTCGATAAGTTGTGGCATAGCCGAAGGGGTTCAGGGGCATCCAGAGGGGGCCCTAGTCCCTTATGAGTCTGGCCATGCCTGCAGTACATGGCGTCACTACTGAATGCAGCACATTGCTTTTCTTAGCTTTCTGTGGATGCTGCTCCTCTCACTATCCTCATCGTCGACCTCATCCATACTGCTTCCCCTCAGCGTTTTGAGCCGAAGCTGCAGAAGATCACTGCGGACGCTGGGTCTCCTGGCGTTGGGGGTCACCATGCCGCATGCCTCGCTCAACCGTCTCCTCAAGGCCAGCTTCCCCATATGGGTAGGCCTTAGGGACGTCGGTCCGTGACTCGCACTCACTTTCCTATGCAGCGACGGGCTCATCTCACTGGGTAAACGCGCATTTTCGAACAAACACCTGAAGAGGACGTCCACGTTGTAGAACTTCTTTGCGGACGTCTCCAGGAAATTGCACCTTCTCGTCTGGTCGAAGGCGGCTTTGGCTTCATCCAGAGGAACTTGTCGGTTGTTGTCCTTGTCGCATTTGTTCCCTGCGATGACCATGGGAGGGCACTTCGTCCCGTTCGCCGTGGTCTTGGTCGCTTGGATCTGTTCCCGAAGGCGAATTGCTTCTTGAAAGCTGTTCCTGTCGTCGATGCTGTAGACAATGATGAAAACATCACCTGAAAAGACACAAGCAAATTCCGAATTTAATATTCATTTCATTTATTTTTTCATTTATTTCGTTTATTTCAACAGGGTAGCCCCATCAGTAGTTAAAATACTATCGTACTTGGGGGCCCAGCAAAACATAAAAATACATTATTCCCATAATGAAATAAAAGAGAATGCTAAATTGAAAAATTCTGCTACTTATGGAACTGACATTTAATCAATGTTGTACCTGTTACAATTTTCAGTAAATCGCATTTAGTTTTAGCCATGAAAGCATGTTTACACACAACAAAATTATATCATTAAACGAAGTCCGGACTAGTGACAAATTTCGACCATTATGACAATTATATGGACTACACATCTCTCGAATTCCGGACACAGGCTTATCAGGTTTAGTTTTAATAAATATTTTCAAAAAGCTGCAATATGTGATTTAGTGTCTTATCATTTTACACTAATATGTAGTAAACATTTGCGAATCAATGTTTCATACAACAGAAATGCAACTAATGCTACTGCAAACCAAATCTGTTGATTCTGCTTTTTGTGACGTGAAAAAATATTCAATATTTTCAAATATTTCAAATATTTTAATTTAATTCAATCTCCCCATGATATTCTATTTAACAGTGTCTTCATATCTTCGTAAGATATGAGAAAGAGGTAGAGACGTTATTTCAATTTCGTATTTTGATGAAATAATGACGGATAATAAAACTAGTTCAAGTATTGGTATTTAAATGAAGTGAAATGGCGGTGGCCGTTTACCTCTGACCGAAATTAGTGATATATGCCATAAAAATAATGAAGGGGGGGGGGGGTTAGCCTCTTGAGTCTTCTTCAATGTTCATTAATAAAAGAGTGATTAATCTTTTCTACATTTTTCAATTAGAAACTTTCAAAACACCCCGTTTGATTTGGATACGTGCAAATGATCCGTTTTCGTTAATCAACGGTGTTCAAAATTCAAATTATAAGCTGTAACTGGTCCTACACGTGTCTGTATCATAGAGATTGATGGTCAATACCATTGTTTTCGAAGTGTTCTGTAGACTAAAAATGTCTAATTCTGACTATAATTTTTAAAATAAAAAGTGCGCTGTAAAATACGTATTAAAATTTGATGCCTTTCTGTCGTGTAGAGTGTGTGCAAATATATTCTCGGGTATTTTCTCTTTTTCTGACTTAGCTCGAAGTGCAGAGGATTATGAAGAATTGAGGCAGTCCATCCAGGGGCTGTTCTATCAAGGCAGATCATGACTTTTATCGGCCCATACCAATTAGCAGCGTGACGCCAGGAAGGTTTGTTTAAAATAAGGCTCCGCCCCCACTGACCACAATCATTGGCGTAGCGCGTACAATGGGTGTAGTCGTTCAGGGGGCAGTGTTATCACGTATGCTTTAGTTTCGCAATTTGATTTCGGGAGGGCAGGTGCCCCCATGCGCCATAGAGCTACCCCATTGACCTCAAGGTAACCTTCAAATGAACTGTTAAATATAAAAAATACACATCTACGTTTGTGACTCCACCTAAAATGAATTATACTATCTGCGTTAATGCATTTTGATTACATTACATCCATTAAGGATGGACAGAGTTGGAATCATTTTTGTAAAACTCTTTTTATGAAACGATTGTAATATGACTCAGTCGTGATGGATAAAGTTTATATCTTCTCACAATCTGTTTTAGGGTAGTCAGTTTTTGATAAAAGACGCAGATTATTTGCTCTGATTAACTTCGTTTACTTTTCATGAGATTTAGTGAGTAATTATTATTCGCAATGGACGTAGGAGACTCTTTTCTCGAAGTTAGTTATACAATGCTTTGTATCTAATTACCCTAGAAATATTTGGGGTGAGGAAACTTGCTTTCTCATGTTAAAAGGCAAAACTATTGGTTCCACCATGAACGTTACAGAGTAAAAAAATATCGCAAAGATAATCTAAATTGCTAATAGAAAGCCAATCGCACTCGACTGTAATGCATTTTGCTTTGAAGGAGATCGCAATCAGAGTGGCTTGACAAAAAAAAGTGCACACAGATTAGCCGACTTTGTATAAATTGAGTTGAGCACTTCAATCTGTATACAGTAGATTCACGATTAAACCAAAGGATAGGATGAAAGAAATTCAATACGAGTTGCATTTTAGTGTTTGGTAGATGCTTATCTTTCCCCAGCATTTTAGTGTGGTGATGGTGGTCTATGCGTGCTTGATATAACAACGCAAGACTATGGGTTGAATATGCAATCAACGATAACAATTCAGATTTTTTTTCTTCCCCCTCTCTTATTTTGGTCAGACAAAATAAAGAGTTGGTGTGATCGGTCGATTTTAATCTGAAACACTTAGCGTTTAAGTCCATTAAATCTCGTATTGGCATTGGGACTATTTTGATTGTGCATGTTTTGATCATATAAACTCTAAACAAATACATTTCTCTACAAAATAACACCTGCTTGATATTTCCAAAGAAATAGAAATAGGAAAACATCGATATTTTCAAGACATTCTTTGAGGTAAGAAAGATAAATAAGGTATCATGCTCGCTTTTAGTCGCCATGATACTAACATGAGCTGAATAAACAAAGCTCAAATGTTTGTTCAGTTTATAAAAGGCGTTAGAATATCTGAAAACAACCATTGTGTTTCTTTTGATGTCATAATAATCTACCTTTTCTAGACATTTTCCTATGAGAAAACATGCTCCTCTTTTCTCAAGGAATAACTTTCGTTATGGAAACCTCTCAATAAAATTCAGATCATATACCAAGGAAAAAAAAAACATGTTTCGCGCCCTCAGTTCCCCGTCTACCCCTCTCTCTCTTTCCCTCCCTCTTTGCCCCTCTCTCTCACTCTTTTTATCCTAATTATTAGTTCACCAATAACGCTCACATGCACACTGAATGATGACATTTACTCACTGCGAGTGATTTTGAGGTGTACATTTATTAAGAGGTGTTGTGTAATACGAATCAATATGGCGCTGATGATGCACTCTAAAGGCTCCCAAAAAAGAAAAACGTAGAAAAAACGAAATACCTTTTCATGACCTCAGGTCTTGAGTTGTTTTATGAGGCACTCTTCCTAAACGCTACAAAGGATGCAAGAAATGTCACCAGACTTTTGACCAATAAAACGAGAAAAACGCGAGCCAATATGTAATTTGACATCGTTCATAAGAAACAGAGAGACAAATGAGAATGAATTTCCAGTCCATTGCTCTCATCCGATCCTTTATCTGTACGTTTGATTTAACCGGAAATTACGTCTGGTATTTGGTCGGGATAAAAGATAATACATCTATCGATAACAACACTAAACCGACCTACATTTAATCATGGAAGCATGAAAGTTATCCAACATATAGAAACTTTGAAATGTCTAATGTACTCTCTTTGTCAGCCATATCTATATAGTCAGATATTTATGTGAAGGTTTCAATATATCAAATTAAAAGTTTAGAGGCTTTAGAGTTATATTCAGTTCATTCTTGATTGATTCTTCAGTTGGAGAATAAAGCTGAGAAAAAGTTTAACAGATACTTTAATGAACATTTACAATATATCTAGTAATCTATAATATTTATCAGGCCTGTCGTTTTTTTAAACTACAGGTTTTGGCTTCTTCAGGTGATTATGTATACACATGTCTTTTACTAAATCCGCTTAATACTTTTCTGCTCCTTTGATTTTTTTTCTTCCACCCACCTTTCCTTCCTCCCATCCTGCCCACTCTTTCTGTTTCTCCCTTCTCTTTCACACTCTTTCAATCTCGTTCTCTCTATTGAAGCTTGTTTATAACCCCCTCTCCTCTCTCTCTCTTGCTCTATTCTCTCTCTCTCTCTCCTCTCTTTCTTTCTCTACTCTATCTCTCTCTTTCTCTGTCTTTTACTTTCTCTATTTTCTCTCTCTCTCTTTCTTTCTGTCTCTCTCAACTCTCTCTATACACTCTCTACTCTCTCCCATCTCTCCTCCTACATCTTCCATTCTCTCTTTCCCCCTCTCTCCCTCACTCTCATTTATTGTCGCTGGATACAGGCAGTGATGGAGGAGACTTTTATATACCGTGAGTGAGTATTCTCGAGCCCAACCCAAGTGGCTTCACGCCGCGGCCCCCACTCCAAAAACCTCGAGAGCACCAGCACTAAAAATAGGCCACACTCCACTAGAGCAAGCCGGGAAATAGACGTTACTCGCTGAAGCCACTTATCGCGAACAATTTGTCAAGACTTCTCACCCGTCTCGCCTCGTCATCCTAACATGTTTAACTTTTTGTTTCCCCTGTTGCCTATATTTTCATCGAGTTAGTATAATTTATGTAGGGCACATGAGAAGTTGCCCTTACTATTCGATGTCATCGTCGACGAGTGCAGAGTTAACGCGATAAATTTGTCATTTTCATGTTCTGCAGACTATTGAAACCAGGTGACACATTTTTCCCGCCAGCACTTGAGAATCACAATTTGTCACACGTGTTTTTTCCTTAAGTCTCCTTATCTTGAGATGAAAATCCATTAATAAGCAGGAAATAATGTGAGGTCTTCAGTGACCAAGCGTTCGGTTTAGATCTATGTGGAGCTATAATGTAATTTGTCATGATTGTGTCTATCTTAAAGTTTCAAAAACAAGTTGGATCATAACAATTAATTATCCATTGTAGCATCGAGTAAATTAATCACTAACATCTAGAAATGTGTAAGCTAAGAGAATGATGAATTAGAAGATTTAACATATCATTGAGTACCAAAAATGCCCCCGATCCCCAAAGAAAAAATAAAGGAAAGGAAAGAGAAAAAGGAATAAAATTCGAGTCGCATTATTCATTTACCTGTTTATCGTGTTTAAAATTGTTTTAATTGTAGGTCTCAGGTGATGAGCCTCTAAGAGCGGATCGAGGGAAGGTGGGGGTAAAGGTTAGAGGTAGGGTGGGGGAGGGGGTGGCGATACGTGCACCTGCAAAATACAATCTGGCATACCTTATACACACATTGCATAAGAAAGGACAAAGATATAATGTACTCCTAGCCAACCCTGTCAAAGATTTTTCGATTGGTTCCTTCTCTCCCGGCCTGAAAATCGAGGATCCAACATTTCACCACACTTTCTCTTAAATTCAATCGATAATCAGTAAAAAGCTGAGGGACCTGGACAGATGTATCGAGATTGAAATAAATCAATATCCACCCCCAATTTGTTTACGACGATTACCATAAATCAATAGGATCATTCGTGAACCCACTTTCCGCCCCATTCTGCTCTAGTTCATCAGATAACATAATTGTTTTTCGAAAAAGCTTTTTTTTTTAAAGCGTTTTGGGAGACGATTTTTACCAATGATATGGTGATGTATTTCCCAAGAGCTCGATATACATAGCAAATAGATAATTCAAATTACAGTTAAACGATATCTTTTATCGATTGAATCGTTTGTTTATCCAAACATGGAAACGTGTAATTAAGGACTGCATGGATTTTTCTTCGTTATTCTATTACTATAAAAGAGGTTATTGTATTAAACTCGCATGGAATATTTTTCATTTATTGTGCGTCATATAGGTCAGAAAAGGTTCTCTGCCCCTGGAGCTTAAGCAGGGTTTTAGTGATAAAAAAGCTGTTGCAAAAGGCCGTTTTTAAAAAATATTGTATACAAACCTTCCTTTCTAAATGATTTATAATGCATATAACACAGAAATGAAATTGTTGTTATACAGTACACAATCATGTTGTAGTAATACTACTTGGAGAAATAAGTTGTGTTTGTAGTATCACCAGTAGTAGTAGTAGTAGTAGTAGTAGTAGTAGTAGTAGACTAGTAGACTAGTAGTAGTAGTAGTAGTAGACTAGTAGTAGTAGTAGTAGTAGAAGAAGAAGAAGTAGTAGTAGTAGTAGTAGTAGTAGTAGTAGTAGTAGTAGTAGTAGTAGTAGCAATAACAGTAGTAGTAGCAATTGCAGAAAAAAAGAAAACATATTTGCATTACTGAGGGAATCTTTGTAATGAAAAGTAAAGCAAATTGGAAAAGAGAAGAAGAAACATTTTGGTAGTACTCGCAGTGTTCGTTTGATTACGCATGCAATTCATGATTGACCTATTTTAGATCTTGCCCTTTCTAATGGCATGTCGAGGGGTAAACTGTCACGTGCTCTGTCAGGTGGTACTTTGCTTTAGGAAACCATTATTATTCAACAAAATCACCAGGAATCCAATAAAACGCTCTCATTTCATTGCCTCCCGTGGCCCTGTGGGAAGCCCTCGATAGGGACACGTCGAGTTTTAAATGGCGAGCGTATAAAGTGCTGGGAGGCAGCACCCCGTCAGTTGAAAGGGGGTCAGGTTAAAAGCCCGTGACACGTGATTTGGGGTGACACTTGACTATCAAGGGCACGAGGTGCGATGGGCTGACACTCGGGGCTTGGCGTAGCCCCATTGCAGGGCTGAATGGTTAATCTCGAGCTGATTTGGGTCAGGTCCTTAAGCATGCCGGTATATATTATACAAAAAAGCAAAATTCATTGAAGACGAAACTTTAAAGACAGGTTATATAGCTTGATCAGAACCGATACAGACGATTCAAATATAGGAAATCTAAAATAGACCAAAGCTACGACACTGGTCCATAGACATTTTGAGAGCTAGAAAGGCAGTCTGGCAATATCTTTTAGCGTATCATAGGTTTCGGGGGAAAAACTTGTTTTGTGACACATTTATGAAATAAATCATACACATATGTTACATTGTTTAAAGAATTTTAATTATCTGGACCCGTATTCAATATACTTTATAAGGCATTCGGAAGTGAAGAGAATTTAGGCTCTGATCAATAATTCTGGCGCAGAACCCATGCCACAAAGTAATGAAGGGACATCAAGAGGTATGATAAATGAATAGAATACCCCCATCTAATGTTGAGCTCTGCAAACAGGTGAAGTAAATAGATACCTGGTAGGATTATTCCTTGAATTGCACTGTACGCTGATAGGCTATACTGGAGTTAAAGCTAGGGCAATCATTTCCAAAGGTGTTTGCGAGCGCATAGGGACGTAAAAAGGAATTGAATATCATTATTAATTTTCATTTGTAAGTCACTCGTGCCTGAGAGGGAAAAGTAATCTTGATCACTATGAGCATTCGATCTCTCCTCCTCGTAGAACTGATTCAGATATTAACTTTAGCATCCCAAGGTTAAACAGCAAACTTGTGTTTCTCATTAACAACAATAATTAATGTACAGTAGTTGTTTCACGCAAGCTTTTCTTTCCAAGAAACGTTGCATTACGGTAATGCAAATTTAAATGCTTCTAACTTTTCCGGTTTCAGTTACTTCTTGGAAAACAATTGCTAGGAAGGTGCTAATGTATCGTTTATTGAAAGCCAGGAGGGTGTTTAATCATTATAATTTCGCAAAAATAATTGTGTAGAGTCAATTTCATTCCTGCTTTTAGCAGATGTTCTGTTCTTTGATGTCATTACAGCAACCCTTCTGAGGAGGGACCATGTGGGACTCGGTTCGGTGTGGCGGGGCGGCGACGGCCGAGAACTCTTGGCGCCTCGTCTGAAACTATGGGCATGGTAAGCGGATTAGGATGGACTGGTGAAATCACATTGAATCTTTGAACAATTACGAGGTGTTGCGCAGATATTGGCTTATCAGAGTGCGTAAAAAGAATGATAAATGTGTGATTTGAGTAGCCTTAGAAACTTTAGATGGGTTCAGGCATGGATTGGTTGATATAATTTCATTCAACTTTAAAAGGGTATGACTTATTTTACCATGTTCGATCAACTTCTTTCACCTTTTTGCGTGTGTGTGAGTTTGTGTGACACAACGATTGTATACTGTAATGGCTGTGTGGATAAACAATAACATTGCAGACCACTTTAACATTGATCTCGCTACTTCCAGTTTAGCTGTATGACAGCTGCCATCGGGATTATAATTATCTAAAAGGTACAAGGCACTTCAGCTGTTCCGTAAAATGCCAGAGATGTTTTTAAGAGAAAGTTTCTATGTAGGAAGCAGAGATTTTGAGCACAAAACTTCACCACATAGATGCAGCTAGTTTCTAAAGGTTTAAAAGTACAGGTCCCGTGAACTATTTGAGTCTTGGCCTTTCACGAATCCTCTACATGAGTTCATCTCAGAACTATCTCTCAATGTTCAATGATGTAGCATACGGAGGATGAAAAACTTCAATATTGCTAGGGAGAGTGAGTGTAAGAAAATAGAGAAGACTGGTATGTATGGCAAGAAAGTACAAACGCTAGAAGACAAACACAGGAGCAAGTACAAATGTGTAGGAAAAATCAAGCACAATTCGAGAGCAAGCTGAAAGAGAGAAAAGAACAAATCGACATGATTTATCTATGTAATTTCCCTCCGATCACTGGACATCATGTCACAATGATCGATCGGATATCGGTACTGCGCAGACAAGCGTCCACCATTTTTACAATCGTCTGATTCGGACGCCATTTAAGAAGTCACGTGCCACGTCCATCACGGCGGCGATGATTCGCGACAAGACGTGGAGGATGATGACTCTATCTTTCAAAAGAAATCCGAGTAGAGAAAGAACTTTTATTGCACGAGTGTCCTAATCAAATTGAACTTTGATGTAAGTTTGACGAATTGGGTATCTAATTAAACAATGTTGCCGTAAATTTTGGATGTTTCGACGAATGTTCATGATTAAGCGTATCGAACTCCCATTTATACAATAAAATAAACTCCTCCTGGAAAGTATTCACGAATGCAAGATATGTGAGTGACGTACACTCAATGGATGAAAACCTAAAGCTTGTAATTAAGCGTTAATAATTTCACTGAAATAACATTTTTTTTGGTTTTACTGCTCATTGGCGTAAACTCGCAAACTCATCTTCAAAGGTATATTGACCGCAAATGGACCATGCGGTATAGAGAGCTGGTTAAAAAACAAAATACGTCAAGGAAATGACATATTTGAATGATTATACTGGTTTTACTACCCTTTGCTTTTTTTAAAGTGTGTTTTTACATTTGATTGAAAATGCTAATTTAGCTACTGTTTCAGCTGTGTCAAGCGAAGATTTTAGACGTGGTGTTGCATAGTGCAGTTTAAGGGGGAGGGTGGGTGAACGGGGTCTAATCGGAACGTCTATCCGTCTAGTCTATAAAATGGGGGCGTTCAACCCCCAGCCCCCTTCTGCTTATTCCACAGACTCTGTATCATTATTCAACGTGTTGACATTTTTTCCATGCGGTCTGCAGTTTTTATCGACCGGCGTCGGCTCGAGGGCCTTTACGTGAAGACTGCTGCTGGTATGGACTTTATTACGCATAGTCAATTAAAGATGTGAAGAAATGGAGGGATAGAGAGGTTCCGAAGTAAGCTCGAAGTGTAGAGAAAAATAGATTGTGGCGGGCGAGCAAAACCACAACGCCGCTGACCTGCAGACACCTAACTTCGTTTCGGGTTTGTATCAGAATATTTTAAGCAGTATTTTATCGCATTTCCTTTCGCGCCATATTTTAGTGGAACAGGACACATCATGCATATCATTGTATATGATAATAGCAGGGCCTAGTTCACTGTTTATAATAAATGTATACATTAAGTTCTGGGGAGAGGTTAATACTAATTTGGGAGCGTTATCATTGTTATTATGCAAGTGTGGAAGAACATAGAGTAAAAGTTGTCCCTGAAAAAGTTTGTCTCTTCAAATGCTTTCATATTCTAAATATGACGAGTAACAGCTTAAAATAAGACCCGATTTTTAATATAAGCCACATGTTTGTGTAGTCCCAGTTACATATTTCTGTGTACATTGCCAGTTTCTTTACCAAGACCGGGCCAAATTTCTTATCATTTTGATGACTCCAGAATTTTGTAGTACACACAAAATATATTTATATACTACATGACCAACTTTTTTGATTCGTTCCACACCGTTTTTTTCACAATGCAATTGCATGACCAGAATTCAACTTTATCTTTAAAATGGCCCATTGCAGATGGATATCAGAGTCGAGCTATCGTTCGTGAGGAGTAGGACGATTAAACAAAAGAGGCAGGTTTCAAGCATTTAAATGACAATGTAAAGTCTGAAACAGAGAGGTCAATGTAGAAGGGTAAAGGAACTGGAGGCACGTGAGAAGACAAACAGATCTACCTTCAAAGGTTAAACAGTCAAGTTGAGAAAACGGAAGGCTGATGAGGCAGAAACAGGAGAAAACGATAGGGCTAAAGAATAAGAAAGAAGACAATTATCCATCAATACTATGTAGTAGAAAAGGAAGAATCCAGCGTTTCATTATAAAACAATGAAACAATCATTTTCCCAGGCTCCTCTATCTCGGAGCAATTAGGATGAAGGAAGAGAAATCAACGGTTACCAGAAGAGGAAGAAAGAAGACAGACATACAATAAAGCACGGATGGGGAGGAAAGGCAAAAAGTCAAAAAAAGTCACCGATTTTTCGCGCTCGGTTCTTGAAGACTCGTTTTGGAGCCGCGGGCACTGGTGCGTGTTTACAGTATAATCAGCAATCTTGTTAAGCAGCATCGATAGTCACTCCCGCGGGGCAATCACGATCCAATCGCACATATAATCCCTCGGAGGGATTTAGACACTGAAGCATAGCACACATTGGCGTAGCCCTTCCCCCTAGAGGTAAAAGGGTAAAGTGCCCCTCTTTCTGTCACTATCGTGGATCCCCCCTGGATTCCAGCAGCGCCCTTCTTCTTTCAAACGAAGGGGGAAGACATCATGAAATTCCAACATCGTCAACTAACAATGATTTTATTTGGATAGCGCAGCAGAGACCGCACTGACGTTTTATTCATTCAATCTGGAACCCCCGGCATAGAAAATTAACGGGTTATGCCCATTTTGCAAGGAATCAAAGATGCAGAAATTCGCTTTGCACGCTCAGGTAAGATACCATCACCTCTAACCATTGCACACGTGACAAAGTCATGACCACGACACCCTCAGACACCAAAGCACATGCATAGTGCATCACAACTCAAACAATTGCCACGTCCTAGCTTATGTTATACTTTGAAACTTAGCTGACTATCTAACGCCATAAACTATAAGAAACCCGAACGAATCCAATTTGTGCATCTGCTTGTTAAATCCCACGGGTTTTAAACTGATACCATTTACATACATCATCTACATTATGTATTTGACACGAGGATTTTTTAAATACATGTAGTACGTTCAAGATGTTCAGCAAGGCGATTGGCAAAGTCTTTTGTTGAACTCGTGAGGACTTTTGTTTAAAAACAGAAGTAGTGGACAATGTTTTACCGTCATTGCATTTATATATGTATAGGTTGGACTCAGAATTTTCTAAATGCGCTCGATTGACTTCACCTATGCATAGCCATTTTTCATGCATGAGTTCTGAACTGTGATATATGTTTTTAATTCGTAATAGTAGGATAGAGAATGAAGTGATTAATGCGACGCTAATGAAATAAATCTGTGATGAATGTTTTGAATAAGTCCAAACAAACACCTGCAAATGTGAAAACTTTTTTTTCTACTTTTGAGATTTAATAGAGGACAACAAAAACTATGATTTTCTTTCTGATTTAATAGATTTGTAATAATTGTTATTACTTGTGCACCAACCCACAACAACAAATTAGATCCATTGCTGGAGGAGTAAAAGCAAATTTGAAATAAAACACTGCAAACAAAAAGAGTGAGATATACGAGTAAAACAACAAGTTTATAATAAACAAACATAAAATATATAAAAACACAGAGAAAAAAAAAACAAGTTCAGGTAAAAAAGTAAAAATTGAAAGAAAAGCTAGGAAGAACTGGTCGAAGTAGAGCCTAAAGGCTAGAAAACCGATCGTAGACATCTCATATCTTATTACAGAAATCAAGTTATGTATGACTGTTCGCTGCTTCCAACTTTGCTATATCATCGCTTGATATTCAGGCTTGAAACTCACCCCAGCGAAAATAAAAAACTCTGCCCTCGGGTGGATAAGGCGAAGGCGATACTCCGAAGCCGACTGGGAGAAAAAGAAAAGCTCCCAATATTTCAGATGTCCTTTTTTCTCGCTTTGAAATTTCAGTTGCGAATAAATCTAGACCAACATTATTTTGTTTATATACGGATAAGTAAAGCCCTATCTATAAGCCTATAGTACAATACACACTGTTGTTGTGTGAATATAAATGATCGACTAATCGAAAGAAAGAGAATCGTTTTACTTTAAAATTACCCCTTTCCACTGTTGGCCCTAACATTAAATTTTCAGGAAACCCCGTGACGAATCATAGAAATACTAGGAATTAGGCAATTTGTGATTAAACCCGAATCATTCTTATGTCTAACGTGCCAGAAAAAAACATATTGAGTATGCAATTTTTTTCTTTCTTGAGATTCTAATAAATAAGAACAATCATCTTCTAACACCTTCTTTTCGTGCAGAAATTATTGCTCAATCATAAATTCATAATGCAGCATTTTATTCATTTATAACTATCGGAAGCGCTATGAGGGAATTTTCCCCATGTGTTGATTGTCCAGCAGACATTATTTCGGTCAGCATCGATTGTTGACGTCCTCTATACACTGGTTAACAAAGAGTGTAGGCGGCTGTCTCAAAAGGCTATAGACGTGGACCGACTGACCTACTATGCATCCGGTCTGGCGGTCTGGCAGCCGCTTCAACGCTTGGAATCGATCGCTGCGATCGAATGAGCATGCTTGTTCATGCAACATTTATGTGCGAGGTGCGATGGAAAGGAGGACGATGTCCATTGCCAGGCCCCCCCCCCCCCTGGGCGGCCACTTGGGGTCAGTTTGCCGTGTTGGAAACCAGTTGTATCACCATCATCATCAGGTCGATCAGAGGAGATCGGAAACGTGAATGGCAGTCGAATTTTTGCCCGATATTTGGCGCGCCTTTACAGCATGCATGATCTACAGTAGATGTGGACTTATCGAAATTTTTAAGACAAGGGGTGCCTAAGGGTGGGGCGATGTATCTAAAGGCCTTTGAGTTAAAGCATTGGTGTTATAAAGTACGGCAACAATGGAAATATTAAATTTAGTTATTGATCCCTTGTTGAAGGACGTAAAAACAACTTGAGAAACACCTGATATCCTAAACGAACCAATGATTCATTTTGTTGAGGAACTTGAACAAAAAGTGTACTCCCAAACCAGAACGTTAGGATATTTTTTGATAAAAGAATAATTCATTGAAGATTACACTTCACGCTCCTTAGAGAAAGATACATGTGGTTTAATGTTGCAGTCTCTTAGCAATATGGCGTTAAGAGCTTGTATGACAACAGTGCCCTGAGATACAATTACCAGTCTCTCTCAATTTTCTGCAATCATAATGAAAACTCGCCCCTGAGCGATTTTGACAGCTCGTTCCAATAGCAGTTAGGCAGTTATAACAACATCAAAGAAAACACTTTTAATTGTGATCCGCTAGAAAGTTCGGAGGGGATAAAAGGGAAGAGAGAGAGAGAGAGGGGGAGAGAGAGAGAGAGAGAGAGAGGGGGGGGGGGAAAAAGAAAGAAAACAGAAAAAGAAAGAATGTGAGCAACAGATATCTATAGAGAGAGAGAGATGTACAGAGGGGAAATGAATAGATAGAGAAAGAGAGAGAGAGAGAGAGAGAGAGAGAGAATGAAATAAAGAAAGGGGTTATAGGACAATATCCTTGGATTCATATGTTCAGGATATATTACGCTAACTCGCTAAATGCTGTATGAAGTATGTTATATAACCTGAAGCTAGAAATGTATTTTCTCAGGAATTTAATATAGCGCACTCCTTTTTAGAGGGCAATAAAATAAACCCGAGGAATCTGTAGAAAAGTTTTATAGAATTATGGCACAATTTCCTGATTAGAAATGTCAGAGGTATCTTGTATCAGATAGAGGTAGAGAAATCAAGGTTTATTTTAATGGCACTTAACATTCAAAGGGCTCTAATTATTTACTTGTAAAGACTCATACACGTAATCCATTAATTTGATATTTGAACTGAAAAAAAACCTGACTAGTTGAACTCTCAGGTTTAGTAGCAGAATTACGCATGACAAAATGCATGACAATACTACTATTACTACTACTACTACTACTAATTCTACTACTACCACTACTACTTATTCTACTACTACTTCTACTACTACTACTTCTACCACAGCTGCTGCTTTCTTGTTTCAATAGCGTAATTTCTACTACACTTACGACTTCTTGCATTTCAGTATTATTTTGCTCGATTTTAGCATGGCTGCCATTAGGTACCCATCTTCCACACTTGGTTCTGATGTGTTAAATGTTGATTGATATCTTGCCAAAGGATGTTAATGATGCAATCGTTTGTCTGAAAACGTATCCACAAGCCAACGACACCTCTACATACATCAGAATTTCGATACAGAAACATAGCCTCACTCTTTGTAATATAATAAAAAGTAATTATATATTTTAACGAGATTGTTACACGAGGGTATTATTTTTAAAGGAAATGTATTGCTTTGACACGACTTCAGAGTGGCCCGATGTTTCGACAGCCATGCCTACTAATGCATCACCAACTGCATGACGCGCGCGTGAACATGTTTTGGAACAGGAACCGGAAATCGCTCTATATGGTATGTACTAGGCGTTGTGGCATGCGCCTGTAATCCAGCTAACAGTGGAAGTTACAAACTGATTCAACCGAGGACGCAGGTTCGAAACTGAGTCACGCCTTTCGGATGGTGACGTTAAAAGTCGGTCCCCAGACGTAAATAATCATATCTGATTGATACACGTCTGTAAAAACCCAAATACACACACTATACGGTATGTACGCCTTACCGAAAGGTGACGCGATTGAAAATACATTATAGCAGTGGTAGCGATGTCGGTAAAGTACCATGCCTTTAAGACATCATATTCACAACGAGTTTCCTGTCGGCATGGTTGTCGGTTAGATAACGAATTTCGGAGAGAGCTCTTGAGTTTTTAAAAATAATTCCTCGTGTCTGATTGCAGACGAGGGCAAGGCTTTGGGCGGTCATTTTTCAGCTTACACTGATATCATGTTCTCTCCTTTGCAAATGCCTCGCATCCATCTAGTCATCTTTCATACCTCTACTTTAATAACCAGGAAAATGATACCATCTACCCCCTCGAAGACGTCATACAGCGGCTTGTGCCGTAATCCTAGACGTCGTGGTCACGCAGACGACAATTTTGTTTTCTTCATTCCACTTCAATATGCCTTCCCGCGCTTTTGCTGATTGGTGTGTAAGGGCACATCCTACGGACAATAAACATCAAAGAGTACATATCCATCTCGATAATGAGTCGGGGAAGGGGTATGGTATTGTCAAATCCACCTGAGGCTCAAAGAGGAAGAATCAGAAAGGGAAAAAAACGGTACAGGAATAATAATAATAATAATACATAACATTTAATAGGCGCTTAATACTGATGTTTCTAAGCGCACAGTGTTCTGATTAAGAGGAGACTATAACCCGTTGAATTAAATTAGAAGAAAAAGCAAAAATACAAAAGTAACATTGATAAGGTAAGAAAAACAGTGGCAATCAACTAAATAAAGACAAATATGGTGCGCACCTCCATTGACCGACGCCCAACTGCAATTTACAGTTTGAAAAGATAGTTTTTTTTTTTCTACAGGAAGCAGTAGAAGAAATTGAAGAAGAAGAATATCTGAAGAAGAACAAAAACAAGAAGAAGGATATGGAGAGGAAGAAGAGGAGGAGGAGGAGGAGCTGGAGGAGGAGAATAAGAGTTAGAAGAGGGGAAAAAGGGAAATAAAAAGACGGAGAAACGAAGAAATGAGGAGAAAAATGACACAGAAGAAAAAGAAGAGGCAGGAAAAGAAGCAGAAGAAGAAGAAAAAAGAGAAAAGGAAGAGAAATGATGAAGAGGAAGAAAAACCCGCTTTGAGTGGACATTTTAAGTCTTCTTACACTCTCTTCTCAAACACTACTTCTACTTTGTTACATAAAAGCTGTTCCTGGATTACTTAATACATTTTTTTATATCGATATCATTAATTCACCGTAGTCGGTACGCGATAGATCACGATAGCGTGTTTCACCTCCGGCAGTTTGGATTTAAAAAAACCCAAAACAAAACCGGCGATACAAGATGCCTCCTTCTATTAAAAAAAAAAGACGTTACACAATTATTGATGCTCATGGTCAACCTTTGGATATATTGCAATCACTACAAACTTTGTCTCCTTGATGTTGAGTATACCTGAGCATTAGATTTACACCGTGGCCCGATCATTATACTCCATGATATTTTATATTTTGACGATAATCTGTTTAATTTTATACTTTCCTGATAATCGGCATTTCAACCGCCTATTGAGCACAATAATTATGTGTTTCGGTGATCGTTTCAATACCTACAAAGATAATCTTCAAGTTTCTCTCTGTCCATAATTTCAGCCAAGACAATCTTACTTCTTAGGCTTTCTGACAGATAATTTCAACTCAAGCCACATGTTATCTTACTCCCCGTCTCTCTCTCTCTCTCTCTCTCATTCTCTCTCTCTCTCTCTCAATCTATCTCTTCCAATCACTCTCTCTCTCTCTCCCTCTCATTCCCTCTTCTTGTCCTTCCCTTGCGATGTCTTCATATCCCATGCCCCAGTTACTTTGAACCTTCTCCCCGTCTCACGCCAGACTGAAAATTCACTTATATCAATAACAGACCAACCGAGCCTATGGCATAAAAACGAACATTTGGTCGTGTCGACTTCCGAAATGGTATTTTAAGAGAGATGATGGATATTGGTAAAGCTAAATGTTAAAGGTACAAGAAGAGCCCCTCTTTTAATATGGTGCAATTACGCCCAAAACACTTTTTTTTTTCATATGTAAATAAACATTGCAAATTTTGTATTTGCGTGTATGAAACGGATTTCCAAGATGGAAAATAAAAGGATTTTCCCCATATACTACTTAAGAATATATCTGTTTCAAACTTTCCAATGTATCATGTTATAAAGTACAATTACATCAAATTCTTTCTAACCGTGTATACACACTTAAAAATTGTATAGAAGGCCTTCGAATTGCTGGCCTC